>JAWPHD010014128.1:0-63457 GCA_037043455.1 Cyrtodaria siliqua
CTATCAAACAAACCATAACTGTTTTCTTTTCTCTTTAAATAAACTCAATTTAAAAACGTATGCTTTGGCATTTAAAATTGTTCATTTTTACCGTGTGGTTCCCGCGCAAGAATAAGGTCACTGCTTATCCAGGCAGAGGGGTAAACTCCCCTGGAATGTTCATTAAAGGTCTTCATCATCATCCCTGTATTGTTTTAGGTGCTACTTTGGTGTTGGCAGAAAACAATGGGATTTGCTCCAGCGAAAACAAATGGAGTGTTAACAATATAATTTACACCAACTCTGCAGTTCTACAGGTGAGATGGCTGTAGACCCATTCTGCATAATTGAATCGCGATGTAAATGGAGGATGGGCTTGAAATCTTCGTTCTGTTTGACGCCATATAAGACTTGTATTGGTGCGCCGGAAACCCCAATTCAACTCAACTCAATTTACATGTCATTAGGACACATTCTATAGTTAGTCAATGCTCCAAAAGTAGACTCGAACAGGAAAAGTAACATTCAAGGACGACAGTCAATCACAAACACACACAGAAACAAAGAACAACTTTAAAGATGAATAAAAGGCAAATTAAAACATCACAAACACAAAAGGGTTGACAATAGGGCTACCGCCTTGGAACGGTCAGTGGCAAAAAAGGGCCGCTGGAGTTCACTGTGTGCTCAGTATACAAGCATCTATCTAGTTGATCCGAAAAACGACAAACACATAATATAATCATATAACTGGACCTTTTAATTTAAATAATACGTTATTAATGAATATTTTCTAACCCATTTTTGGTAAAGTAGTATACACATAACGTAAAGTTGGATTTAAGCAAGGTGAGACAATAGTTATCTTAAAATGTGTAAGAGTGTTTCTCCCGTCGTCTAATCTGTTAGTGTTATATGTAGTGGGAGTAAATATTGTAATTATATTTGCCTCGGTATTTTGATCGTTTAATTGATTGCATATATGGTAACGCAGAAGCGCAACCGTTAAATAAACAGTACCATTGCAAGGTCAATATTTAAACGTGAATGTTCTTTAATCCTATGCTAACGCGTTTCCGCGATAAACGCATCTAAGCAAATAAAGTATTTATAAATGTCGAACAGGAAATGTAGCATTCGAGGACCAAATAAACAGCGTTGGATAATACGTAATAATATACATCGATGTTATTGTACACAGCTAAATCAGCAATTGCATGTATTATGTGCTTTTCTTCTTACTTAACATGACTACCTGATTAGGTTACTTTCTGCAAGATAAACTTATTTTTATTAAATATTTAAACCAATTACTAATATAAATAATGTGATACCAAAACTATTCAAAGGAAACCTATGATATTCCGGACAATAAGTACGAGGGGTGTTCATTATAAGTTTTGTCAATTGTAGTGTTATTTCTAGAAAAACTACAAAATTTCAAAAACATTCTTTATATTCCTTCAGAGTAGCCTACTATGCATTAGCTTGCATGCCACGCTTTAAGCGTTTTAGCCACATTTGGAATACTGTTTGATACTGGAGTTTATGTACACACCTTAGCCACTGGACAATTGCTGACCCAAGGGATTTTCAATCAGCATATTTTCTTCCTGAAATATTTCTGTTCAGTAGTGGAAAAAGAAAGAAATCATATGGGCAAAGGTCAGGCGAGTAAGGTGCATGCGGGAGTAAAGTGACTTTTTCCTGTTTCAATACCTTAGTCACAGTAGCCGCTTTGTGTTCTGGAGCGTTGTCAAGTAGCAGAAACGTGTGACCGAGTCCAGTTTCGGGGCTTCGAATCTGGAAGTAAGGACATTGTTGTATCTCTTCGAAATGCGGGGTCTTCTGAATGCTTTAGTGACCCAGTTATTGTTTGAGACTTTCATTTTTAATAAGAAAGTGAATCCATATCTCGTCCCTAGTAACAATTCTCGCAAACTTTCGAGCATCGTAATTCGGTAACATTTCAGTATCTGGCGTGTGTTTTTCACACGAGTCTTATTTTTCTCCTCAGACAGCGAATGGGATATGCAGCGAGCCGTAAATGTCCTCACAATTAGAGGTTTTCCTAAAATGAACGGCACCTTTCTTATGATAAGCCAGACATCCTAGCTAGGTCCCTGATTGTAAACCGAGCATCTTCGGTCGAAAGCGTTTTGAAAAGCAGCTCTCCAGACTTGTTGCTTTTGCTAACTGGACGTCCAGATCTTGTGGCATCTTTGACAGACTCAATGTAGACAGCCAGTTGTAAAATGTTTTAGAATACGTCTCCATAAACTTCGACAATTTCATTGTAAATATATTTTGACCTGAAACGGAGATTACAACAAGCTATTATATAGCGCCGAATTTCTATTTAATTTACAGGGCGATTACCAACCATAATGTTAAACAGTAGTCAATGACTACCTTGTTTCAAATTGTCATAGATTTTGATTATACGAAATGAATAGCTCTGCGTAGGCGTGGAAGCCAAATAATCCTCTTTGTTGTTATCTTCGAGATGTTCGTGCATTGACAACATATAATGAACACCCATCGTATGGGAAATTATTCCATATCTTTCTCAGTAAATATTTGACCTAGATAAAGAATGCTTACTAATATAACTTTTTTTAACAATATAAAACACAACATTGAACTATTGGAAATGCTTATATATTAATTCAAATATGCAACTGTTTTATTTCGTGACATGTTGTTGTATAACTTACAGTTTTATATTTATCCTGTTGCTCTCGGAATGCAAATATGTTTTGTAGATGGTCTGAATGATGATTCGGTATGCCAATTGATTCACTTTCTATAGATCCAGAACAATTGATTCACCTTCTATAGATCCGGAACAATTGATTCACCTTCTATAGATCCAGAACAATTGATTCACCTTCTATAGATACAGAACAATTGATTCACCTTCTATAGATCCAGAACAATTGATTCACCTTCTTCAGATCCAGAATTTACTTACTTGCTTACATAAATGTCAAACGTAAATAAATTAATTGAAAAGAAAATGTATCATTCACAGAATATTGCTAAATAAAAAAAACACGCATTTAAAACAAACAATAATTGCAATAATTTAACAAAAAAGAAAACAGAGATATTTAAAACATGAAACGGATGCCGTCATGGGTACGTCCTTGGTACGGTCAGTGGCGCGGCGTTACGTTAGGTTCTAGTGTGCACCAAACCTCGCCGTTAACATATTATCGTTCCACGCAAACCAGTCAGTGTAAATAAAGAAATCACCGTCACATCCTATCCTCTAATAAACCAGGGTCCATATTCATAAAGCTTCTTAGCAATATCTTAACTTAAGTCAAATTTTATCAATTCTTTAAACACTTTTTTCCTATCGATTTAAAACGTTTTCTTTATATTGGTAATAAGGTTATGGATAAATAAAACCTACACATAACTATTTATCTTAAATATATGGTGAGTAGTGCCTCTGAGAGGTTAATAAGGATATTTAACAATATGTAAAAATCTTAAATTTTGACTGAAGTAAAAATTTCTGCTTAAGTTACTTTATAAATACGGACCCAGGTATAAATAATATATTAAGTAAAACACAACACAAATGATCATCAACAATTTTTCCTTTTTTTTCCGGCCATCTTTCAAAATACAGACTGCCCATTTATTTTCTCCGTCATAGGTACACGGGAGTCGGGGAAAATCATCCCCCGTAGTACCATACACTAAATAGCATATATCTATGAAACAAAGTAGTCATAGTACATGCCAGCCAAATAAATATTCGTACAAGCAAGAAACTAACAAAAATAAGTATAAAAGTCGAACAGGAAATGCAGCTTTTACAGATCACAGTAAATATAGATATAAAAATCGAACAGGTAAAGCATCATTCAAGGACGACAGTCAACCACAAACACACAGAGTAACAAAGATGAATAAAAGGCCAAATAAGACATCACAAACACAAAAGGGTTGACAATAGGGCTACCGTCTTGGAACGGTCAGTGGCAAATAAAGGCCGCTGGGGATTTAAACCAGGTTCCTGGGGGTTTAAACCAGGTTCTAGGGTGCACTAAACCGCACACTTACCCTACCGTCATCCCAATTAAACGGGACAGTGTAAATAAAGAAATCCCCGCCATGAACTATTCTCTACCCAACAAGGCAGCATGAATAGGCAATATACACAAAGATGCTCGTGTATATATAAATACAAAGAAAATAATATCCTAGAAAGCCACAAAGAAGGTACTCGATGACTTGGCAGAAGCCAGAGCAACAAGAGAATAAACCACTGAGGGCACGACAAGACAAGACTGCAGACAAATATCAAACGTTACCGTCCTTTTGGGCTTTAGCTAGACTCATCATAGGGTCCACAGCCTGTCCGGTCATCGCACAATTAAAGAGGAAAGCATAGTGGCGAACTGTAAATGGGTCCACCACCAAGCATGCAGTTCGTTGCAAAATGATATTAAAGAATGTGGGATAATTCATTCTATATTCAGTCCATATTTAAAAAGCGGATTGTTTCCCTTCTTATACACACACACGTGCACACAATGACATATTGTCTGAAACAGGTTGCTTAGGGAAAAAAGTAGGTGGGAAAATAGCCTTCCATTGGTTTTAAAAGACCCTTATTCTAATTATGTTCAATAAGAGTAGTGAAAAGAAATATAAAAAGATCGGACAGGGAAAGTAGCATTCAAGGGGGACAGTCAAACACAGAAACAAACATGCAAACAGACAAACAAGAAGGCAAATGTAATAATAAAAGCAAACGACATCACAAACACAAAAGGGTTGACAATAGGGATACCGCCTTGGAACGTTGAGTGGCAAAGTAGGCCACTGGTGGTTTAAACCGGTTCTAGGGTGCACCAAACCTCACACTTACCCTACTGTCATCCCATTAAAACAGGACAGTGTAAATAAAGAAATCATCGCCAAGATCTAATCTCTAACCAGCAAGGCAGAATCAATAGGCAATATAAGTAAAACACAAACATGCTCGTGTAAATATAATACCAAAAAACAATAGCCTAGAAAGCCACAATGAAGGTACTCAATGACTTGGCAGAAGTCAGAGCAACAAGAGAATAAACCATTAAGGGCACGACAAGATAGATCATAGACAAACATCAAACGCCACCGTCCCAATGGTCTTTAATCATAGGGTCCACAGCATGTCCGGTCATCGTACAATTAAAGAGGAAAGCATAGTGGCGAACTGTAAAAGGGTCCACCACCAAGCATGCAGTACGTTGCAAAATGATAGGGTCATAACCTCTTTTGATAAACTTTTTAACAAGTTTAACAAAGATAGTATGAAAGTGATCATGACCAAGAATCTTACGAAGTTTATAAATCACATCACCATAGAAGTCAGGTTGTGATAGTCAATTTTCATTAAATCTGTCAATAGACTTTGTTCTGAAAGCTATTACTTTTTCTGTGTTATATTGGTAAAGTACTGAGTTGTTATACATTGTTAAACACGCTGATCTCCCATCTATTCTACAAGCATAAATACATGTCTTGGCTATTAGAATAAGATAATTTAGAATATCATCAAATATTGCACAATATCTCCAAATATAATTGTACTTATGTTTAATGTTAAATTATTAAGATGTTGGCCTCGTTAAGCCAGTTGCAAACCCTATTCCAAAAAGACTGCACATTTCTATAGAGCCAACATGAATGGATTAATGATTCCGTGTCTGCATAACAAAACGAACACCTTTCATTATTTACAATATTCATTTTAACAATAAAGTTATTAGTTGCTAAAATACGATGTAATAGTCTTGTCTGTAACAAAATAAGTGATGTGTCTTTCGTTATGTTAAAATGTAATGAAAATACATGTATTTACTATGAACATACAAATTCGTGATAGTCTTTAACACATTACTCACGGATATGGAAGAAATCAGGCCAACAAGAGATATTTAAGCGTTAGGAGTACGACAAGACAGGATTGAAGACAAATATTAACTTCACAGGTCTTCTACATCTTCAGGATTTAGAAAAACGTCACCAAATGAACGATAATATGTCCGGTCATCTTACAACCAAAGGGAAAAACATAATTTTGAATAGGCCAATCACTAAACATCCAGTAGATAATAGGGACGTAACCCCTTTTGGTACCTTTCCTTACACGTTTGATCAATATTAAATAAGTATGCTAAATAAATAACGTCACCATATATAAGTGTGATTGTGATAGTCCTTTTTATTTTATAAGTAAATGAGACATTAACACTATTTTTAAAAAGGTCTTTACTGGTCCTTTCGGATCAACGAGCCCAATATGTGTGGTTTTGAAGTAGAATACCGCTTAAACCGGTGCTTGGAATGTGAGTGTTGTTGCGCCCTACATTACCTCTCATGAACAGACTCAATAAAACCGAGTCGGCTACTTTATTCTCTTGGTTGTGTGTGTTGCTTCCAAAGGATCTCCCTTATCAGTATTATCCCGAAGTTTATGGTAACTGTAGCTCTGATGAAGGAGCTATTGCAACAAACATATACCCAATATACCCTTATTAACGATATTAACGCTATAATTATGCTCTGCATGCTATTGATTCATACACAAGTGTAATGCTCACGAACCTATACATTATATTGGTATTACTCTGGAGCTGCTAAGTAGCTGGTTACGTAATCCAAGGTTCCTGAACCACGGCCGTTTGCAGATAAAATGTCTTCCCACCTTATCATTATTAAGAATGAAACCAGATTGAATGTATGATGTATGATACTCCTCTATGCTTGACAAATCTTGCATTTTAGATATACAATATACACGTCTAAGTCAATGGAGTGTCAATCAACCATATTTTGTATTACTCCGTTTACAATCTTATTTCGTTAACTTTTTGTTTGAGATTACCAAACTTAGGATTTAGGATCTACTGAATGCGATAACTGCTGTTTCCATTTTATCCGATGCATTTATGGTGCCATTTTGGATTTTCAATTTTTTTAAAATGGCTGCCATTTTTAAACTGTTGTTGTTTATCTCGGCAGTAAAGCCACCTAAACTGTTTAGTTCAATGGGTGGTCAGGGGTATTGTTTACAACAAGCCAAATATGATTAGAGACTATATTTAGTTTCGTCAGTAGGCATTCGAAGGTCAAGATCACAGTGAACTTTAATTTTGCCCTGAAAATGGGTTCAGCTCAATACCTCAAGCTTACATGGCATTTAACTTTGCAAGTATGCTTTTGTTGTGATTGGTCGAATGTGACAATAGTTTTGGAGCAAATTTTCAATTTTAACTTTATCAGTTTGATCGAACTGAGGCTGGGAACATTTTTTTTATTTATTGGTAAGTTATCTCATTGAATATACTATATCATCATGCCAGTTTGCAGCTGATTCCTTTGAGAATGAACAGATAGTATTACTGTTTATGTCACAAGGTCAAAGGATACAGCCACAGTGAACTCAAACTTGTTTCAATAACTTACAGTCACGTTTAAGACATATGGTTCATCTCCAATGGAAGTGCGATTTTGTTGAACTCTGTACAATTGTAAGGTAGAAAGGAACTCGCTTACGGAAAACGCAAACAGGTTCACGAGTGCGTATAACTTTGACATATGTTAGACATGGTAATACATCTCCATGACAAATAAAACGCATTCATGGTGTAGTAGCACTATCCTTATGGTGTGCAATTAGAATAAAAATTATATCGACAATAGTTTAAAGTGCGGTTTGGTGCTCCCTAGAACCTGGTTTAAAGCTCTACGTCTGTTTTTCCCCTTACCATGTTTGGCGGTACCCCTATTATGAACCCCGATATGTGATTGGTGTCTCACGCCTTAATTTCAAATGTATATATAGTCCATGTATATATGTCCATGTATATATAGTCCATGTATATAGTGTATATATAGTCCATGTATATATAGTCCATGTATATATGTCCATGTATATATAGTCCATGTATAGTCCATATATATATGCCCATGTATATATAGTCCATGTATAGTCCATGTATATATATATAGTCCATGTATATTTGTCCATGTATATATATAGTCCATGTATATATAGTCCATGTATATATAGTCCATGCATATATGTCCATGCATATATATAGTCCATGTATATAGAGTCCATGTATATATGTCCATGTATGTATATATATAGTCCATGTATATATAGTTCATGTATAGTCCATGTATATATGTCCATGTATATATGCCCATGTATATATAGTCCATGTCTATATAGTCCTTGTATAGTCCATGTTTATATAGTCCGTGTATATATAGTCCATGTATAGTCCATGTATATATAGTCCATGTACATATAGTCCATGTAGAGTCCATGTATAGTCCATGTATATATGCCCATGTATATATGCCCATGTATATATAGTCCATGTATATATGCCCATGTATATATGCCCTTGTATATATAGTCCATGTATATATAGTCCATGTATAGTCCATGTATATATGCCCATGTATATATGCCCATGTATATATAGTCCATGTATATGTTGCTTAAACTGCGTTCTTATGGCTGCACTATGTACACTTCCATGTTCTATATTTGAATACATTTCTCAAACCAATGCATATTTATGTTCTAGGTCACGACACGCGCAATTGTTAGATGGTCAATTGTTGGCCTGGTCATATTGCTCCATGGTCCCCTGGCTCTCTTATCCACATGTTCCGTCTGATCCCCTGCTTCCACGCCTTTACTGATCGTATACGTGTGATGCAACGTGTGTTAATCTTAATTAGAATATCGCTTAAGCCGGTGCTAGGAGACGTGAGAAGTGTTGCACTTTACATTACCTCTCATGCTACTTTATCTCTTGTTTGTGTGTGTTGCTTTTAAGTGATCCCCTTTTCAGTATTTATTGACATTCACACTAGCGTTTGTTCAGTGCTGTGTGGCGGCCGTAAAAAGTCGCCCCGACTACAAATCAGTAGTGCTATTACTTACTGGTTCACTGGGATCATCAAGCCCGATCTTTGTGGATTTAAAGTAGAATATCGCTTAAGCCGGTGTTGCACTTCACATTACCTCTCATGAACAGACTCAATACAACCTAGTCTGCTACTTTTATTTCTTGTTTTATCTCTTATCTCAAGGGATCCCTTTTTTAGTATTAATTAGAAATTTCATCATATTCTATCACATGCATTTTGATGTTCCTTGTTTATTAAGTACCGTCCAAATATGCAAATTTCATTACTAGCAATACCATAAACTGGCAATTTATCCTCACACAGTCTGTAGGAATAATTGTTGTCAATAATGTTTGAAAGTGGCAGGTGTTCTGGATGATTGGACAAGTTGGTTGACATTAAGTATATTTACATATATAGATATAAAAATCTAACAAGAAAAGCAGCATTCAAGGACGACAGTCACCCACAAACACACACAGAAACAAAGAACAAATGGAACAGTCAGTGGCAAAAAGGGCCGCTGGGGGCTAAAACCAGGTTCTAGGGTGCACCAAACCTTACACTCACCCTACTGTCATCTCAATAAAACGGGACAGTGTAAATAAAGAAATCCCCGCCATGAACTATTCTCTAACCAACAAGGCAGCATTAATATGCAATATAAGTAAAACACAAAGATACTCGTGTATATATAAATACAAAAAAAGACAATTGCCTAGAAAGCCACAAAGAAGGTACTCCATGACTTGGCAGAATCCAGAGCAACAAGAGAATACACCAATGAGGGCACGACAAGACAAGACTGCAGACAAACATCAAACGTCACCGTCCTTTTGGGCATTAGGTAGACGTCATCATAGGGTCCACATCCTGTCCGGTCATCGCACAATTAAAGAGGAAAGCATAGTGGCGAACTGTAAAAGGGTCCACCACCAAGCAAGCAGTGCGTTGCAAAATGATAGGGTCATAAATATCATGCATGTACGATTTTAATACTTTATTTTCAACACTGTCAATGTACATGCAGTATGTTGCGTAATTTGGCTGGATGTTATAAAGTGCTTTTAAAGATACTAATAAAAAGTGCTGGTCAAAAGCATGCTTTCAGACTTCTTACTTACTGTCCAAGGTTAAACTATATGTGGAGTAGAGTGATAAAAGGAACTTAACAAATGCAATGTCACAGAATGTTGTATAATAAACTAGAAACATATCTGCGGACACCGATGCCACCGCAAAAATGTTAACACCAAAAAATATGCTTGTCTTTGAATACGACGTTATCAACATGAAAACAGATCAAAACCAATCCAGTAAAAGAACTCTGAAGTTTGTGACAGCTGAAATGTAGATTATACCTCCACAGAGTTCTGGCTTGAGATATAGACATATGGACATTGCATTTTGCATGCTAACTCAAGAATTGAATTGAATTGGGTTTTACGGTGCACCAACACATGAAAGGTTATATGGCACCTAACCGGAATGATCATGACAGGCTCATCCTCCATTTACATCAAGATAAAATATGGAGAAAAAGGCCTAGAACCTTCTAACCTGCAGAACTGCCGAGTTGCTGCAAATTCCATTGTAGACACTCCAATTACGATGGAGCCATGCTTCCACGTTTGCATACGGGGTGTCATGATGAAGACCTTGAATGAGTATGATAAAAAATGACAAAAAGTATAACCCCTATGTTAATAAAACTTCGCGTATATTGCCCTCGGTGAAAGGAGGAACCCTACTGTTTTTGGGGTCAGTAGGTCAAAGGGTGAAGGATCATATGAACGTGCCCATTCTGCATGATTACTTGGAAAGAACTAGAACCTGTCTGGGAGGGTCTACTGATTTACCCCACTACTGATTTACCCCGTTGGGACCATTGTAGTGTACATGTGAAGTGTCATTAGTGTGGCTACAAATCTTGATGGGGAAATAGAATGGACAAGGGTTTTCATGATAGGTTCATTGTGACAGTGAACCTATTTGCCCCCAAAACGTTTAGGGGTCATCTCACCATGGACAGACTGCCTGTAAAGTTTCATGCGTGTGGCTACAAATCTTGAAAAGTGATAGAGCAAACACATTTTAGCTCTACTGTTTAGCCAGCAGAGCTATTGGGATGTGTTGTCCGTCGTCTGTCCGTTAAGCTTTGCCTTGTGAACACCCTAGCCCCTTTATTTTTCATGCGATCTTAATCAATCTTGGCCAAAGTGTTTATATCAATGTGAGCTTGGATGAGTTTGAAAACCTGCCAGATCGGATTTGTAACACCAGAGTTATTGCCCTTGAATTAGCGAAAAATGCTATATTTTGCCTTGTGAACACTCTAGCCCTTTCATTTTTCATGCGATCTTAACCAAACATGTACATATTGTATCAATGAAAGCTTGGACAAGTTCGAAAACCAGCCAGATCTGATCAGTAACACCAGAGTTATGGCCCTTGTTTTTTTCTATAAAATGCCACTTTCTGCCTTATGGACACTAGCACCTTCATTTATTGTTTGATCTTTACCAAACTTTCACATATTTTTAATACTAATGAAAGCGCATAGTAATGAAAGCGAGGACAAGTTTGAAAACAAGCCAGATTGGATCGTTAACACCGGAGTTGTGGCCCTTCCTTCGCTGAAAAAAATTCATTTCTGCCTTGTGAACACCCCAGCACCTTCATTATTATTTGATCTTTACCAATTTTTGCATGATTATTATTACAAAAGAAAGCCCGAACAAGTTCGAAAACCAGCTAGATCGGATTAGTTTCAACAGAGTTATAGCCCTTGATTTGTTAAAAAATGCCATATTCTGCGTTGTGAACACTCTAGCACCTTCACTTATTATTTGATCTTTACCATAATTGCATCTATTGTTAAAATCAATGAAAGCTCGGACAAGTTCGAAAACCAGCCAAATCGGATCAGTAAGTTATGGCCCTTGTACTGAAACATGCCATTTTCTTCCTTATGACCACTCTAGCACCTTCATTTATTATTTGATCTTTACTAAACTTGCACAGATTGTTAATATGATTGACATCTCAGATTAGTTTGAAAACCAGCCAGATCGGATCGGTAATACCGGAGTTATGGCCCTTGTTTTACTGAAAAATGCCATTTTCTGCTTTTTGAACAATCTAGCACCTTCATTTATTATTTGATATTTACCAAACTTGCTCAGATTGTTAATACCAATGAAAGCTTGGACAAGTTCGAAAACCAGCTAAAGTGGATTAGTAACACCAGAGTTATGGCCCTTGCTTTTTCCTGAAAAAATGCCATAATAAGCCTTGTGAACACTCTAGCACCTTCATTTATTATTTGATCTTTACCAAACTTGCACAGATTGTTAATCTCGGACAAGCTTGAAAACCAGCCAAATCGGATCAGTAACACCGGAGTTGTGGTCCTTGTTTTTTTCTGAAAAATGCCATTTTCTGCCTTGTGAACACTCTAGCACCTTCATTTATTATTTGATCTTTACCAAACTTACACTGATTGTTATTATCGATGAAATCTGGGGGAAAATCGAAAACGTTCGAAATTGAAAGAGTAACAGCAGAGTTATGGCCCTTTATTTGCTGAAAATGCCATATTCTGCCTTGTGAACAGTCTCGCACCTTCATTTATTATTTGACCTTTATCAAACTTGCGCATATTGTTAATATCAATGAAGTCCAATGAAAGCTTGGACGAGTTCGAAAATCAGCCATATGGGATTAGTAACAGCAGAGTTATGGCCCTTGTTTTTCTGAAAAAATCTATATTCTGCCTTGTGAACACCCTAGCATCATCATTTATTATTTGATCTTTACCAAACTTACACAGATTGTTAATATCAGACACCTTTGAAAACCAGCCAAATTGTGTAAGTAACACCGGAGTTATGGCCATTGATTTGGTTGAAAATGCTGTATTTTGCCTCATTAAGACGATAGGGCTTTCATTTGGACAGATTTTAATGAAGTATACTTACTCCCTGTCAGTACCAAATCTAGTTATGTATATCTTCATCGTGTTCCAATTGAAAGATGTTTGGCAGAATTATGGCCCTTTAAAGGTTTTAATACACAAACTTTGTCCAGACTTTTTTTCCTGAACCCGTAGCTGGATTTCAGAGAAACTTTGCAGGGAACGATCAGTAGCCTAGTGGTGCATATCATCACCATGTTCCGCTTGAATTCTTTTTGACTGAGTAATGGCCCATTAAAAGTTTTTCTACAAAAACTTTATCTGGACTATTTCTCTTGAACCCTTGGCTGGATTTCAACGAAACTTTGCAGGGATGATCAGTATCAGGCCTAGTTGTGCATGTCATCGCCGTGTTCCGGTTAAATGATTTTTGCGGAATTATAGCCCTTTAAAGGTTTTGATACACAAAATATATCCAGCCTAGTCACTTCTGAACTTCTAGAAGAATTAACGAATTTTGGCAGGGATGACGAGTACCAAGCCTAACTGCGCCTATCATCGCTGTGTTCTGGTTGAATGAGTTACGGCCTAATATACCAAAACATTATCCAGAAAAGTTTTCCTGAACCACTGGCTGGATTTCAGTGAAACTTGGCAGGGAATGATCAGTACCAAGCCTAGTTGCGCATGTTGTCAGTGTGTTACCCATCAAAGACTCCATATAGCCAGCAGAGCGATACAGGCCCTCTTGTCCGATCTTTTCCAAACTTTACCAGGTTGCTAATATCAATGAAAGCAGCTTGTTTGCAAACCAGCCAAATTGGATTAGTAATACCAGAGTTATGGCCCTTGATTTAGTTAAAAAAACACTATTTGCCTCGTTAAGACGATAGGGCCTTCATTTGGCCGGATTTCAACGAAAGTTTGCAATGATGATCAGTATCAAGCATAGTTGTGCATATCATACCCGTGTTCCGGTTGAATGATTTTGGCAGAGTTATGACCTTTTAAAGGTTTTAGTACACAAACTTTGTCCGGACTAGTTCTCCTGAATCCCTGGCCGAATATCAACGAAACTGCTGGGATAGTCTTACCAAGCCTAGTTGTGCATATCATCGCCTTGTTCCGGCTGTAACATTTTTGGCGGAGTTATGACCCTTTATAGGTTTTAATACACTAACTTTGTCTGGACTAGTTCTCCTGAACCCCTGGCCAGATTTTAGCGAAACTTTGCAGGGATGATCAGTGCAAGCCTAGTTGCTCATATCATCGCATTCTGGTTGAATGATTTTTGACAGAGTTATGGCCCCCTTATACACAAACTTTATCCAGACTAGTTTTTCTGAACCCCTGGCTGGATTTCAGTGAAACTTGGCAGGAATTATCAGTACCAAGCCTGCACATATCGATGTTGTGTTCCCCGCCAGACTGCATATAGCCAGTAGAGCGATACAGGCCCTCTTGGGCCTCTTGTTTCATCAGGTCATCTTGGGCCACTTGTTTCATCAGGTCATGGTGACCTTGAACCTTTTGAACCCAAAATGTAGGGGTCATCCTCTCACCATGAACACTGGTGAAGTTTCATGAATGTGGCTAAAAACAATAGAGGAGTAAAGGTTTTTCATTATCAGGTTATGGTGACCTTGACCTCTATTGATCCCAAAATGCAAAGGCATGGACAGTATACCTTTAAAGCATTGTGTGTGAGCGGCTACAACTCTTGGAAAAGTTATCAAGTGGACAGTGTTTTAGATTATCAGGTCACAGTGACCTTGAACTTGAATATATTGACCCCAAAATATATAGGGGTCTCTAGGGTCATCCTCAAACATAGACAGTCTACCAGTGAAGTTTCATTCTATGGCTAGAAATCTTGAAGAGTTTTTTTTTTACCCCCGCTTTCACAAAGTGAGGTGGGGACTATATAGGAATCACGTCCGTCATGTCGCGTTAATACTTAAATATAATAAACACTGCTGAATGGGTTGTACACAAACTTCATATACTCATAACAACTGATGGCATTATTCCCTCTACATCTCCGATCATTGATTGCCTAGTTCATTACAGAATTTTGGCCCTTTATTTGACTTGTAATTAGCGTTGCGTCGCGTCCCGTAACATGTTTAATACTTGAATATCTCAAACACTTCTAAATGGGTTGTACCCAAACTTCATATACTCATAACAACTGATTACCTTATGTCCCTCTACATTTCCCATCATTGATTGCCTAATTTATTACAGAATTATGGTTCTTTGTTTGACTTAGAATTGTCCACTCTAATATTGTATAATGAACTGTTGACAATTTTTTTCTCACACATTTTCGAATTGATTGATCCCAAACTTCATGTACACATAACAACTGATGACCTTATGCCCCTCTACATCACTCATCATTGATTCCGTAATTTATTACAGTATTATGACCCTTTTTTGACTTTAATATAATTTTTCACTCTATGATGAACTTCATGTGGCTTTCACTTTAAAACTTTTCATGGATGGTTATTATCAGATTATGTCTCCCCCATATTGGGGAGACGTATAGCTTGGATGTCTGTCTGTCTGTTTCTGTCCGTCGCAAGTATTGTCCTTTCCATATCTCTTGAACCGCTTGAGGGATTTTGAAATAACTTGGCACAATTGTTCACCATATCGAGACGACGTGCAGAGCGCAACTTCAAGACATGTCGGTTCAAAGTCAAGGTCACACTTAAAGGTCAAAGGTCATATGCACTATATTTCATGTCTGCTCCATATCTCTTGAACCGACTGATGGATTTTGAAATAACTTGACATAAATGTTCACCATATCGAGACGACTTGCAGAGTGCAACTCCCAGTCACGTTCGTTCAAGGTCAAGGTCACACTTAGAGGTCGAATGTCATATGCACTATATTTCGTGTCCGCTCCATATCTCTTGAACCGCTTAACGGATTTTGAAATAACTTGGCACAAATGTTCACCATATCGAGACGACATGCAGAGCACAACTTTCAGCCAGATTGGTTCATAAATTGTTGGGGTGGGGTGGGGTGGGGTGGGGGGGGGGGGGGGGGGAGGACACACGTTTTTGTTACAAAAACAACCCCCGTCTAGTAACACTTGACATACAGTTCAAACGTGAGGATATGATGTCTCTGCATTAACGGTTTTCTGCAAATATTTTTTTTTACAGAATTATGGATCTTTGTTTTACTTAGATTTTTTTTCACATTAAAAAATTAACAGGTATTTTAGACATTTATTATTTTTGATTTTGCCCATCCACATTGGCTATAGCGGTATTCATCACTTTCAGAAGGTGATAGTTCTAGTTCATTATCAGAAAATGATGACCTTGAACTTGAACCTTTTGACCCCATAATGTAAAGGGATTGACAATCTACATGTAAAGGTACATGAGTGTGGCGTTAAGTCTTTAATCGTCATAGAGCAAACAAGGTTGTAATACTCCAATTATATCATTACTTGTGTAAAACCCCATTTATTTATATCTACCCCTTTTTGTGTCTTAAGTAGCACGACACAACACTTATATTAGGAATCACTTTGTCCGCTGTCTGTCACACTTTTAACCTGTAACCTAACCTTGGCCATAGCTTGAAAACTATTTGGCCTATGTTCATGAAACTTAACACACATTTTCATCTTACCTCAAGGAATGTCGTTGTCCAATAACTCTTACTTCTTTTTGGCAGAGTTAAGCCCCTTTCCATAAAACTTTAATCTGCAACCTAACTAAGCACAAAACTGGCCATAACTTGAAAAGTATTTGACCGATGTTCATGAAACTTCTCAGATAATTTCATCTTACCACAAGGAAGGTCGCAACACAAACTCTGACTTTCATTTTGGCAAAGTTATGCCCCTTTTCATAAAACTTTAACGTGCAACTAAACCGAGCTCATGACTGGCCGCAACTTGAAAAGTATGTGACCTTGTTCATGAGAGCAGATTTCTTCATATTACCCCAAGGAATGTCATTGCACATGTCCAATAACTCTGACTTTCATTTTGGGCAGAGTTATTCCCCTTTTCATAATACTTTTAACCTGAAAAGTAACCGAGCTCACAACTTGGCAAAATGCTGACCTACTTTCATGAAACTTTATACAGTTCTTTTCTCAACAAGAGGTCAATGACCTTGAAGCTCTGCTGATAGATTTTGATAGCTAGATCAGCATTCCTGTTAAGTTTCATAAAAATCTGTCAGGTAGTTTCAGAGGAGTAGTCGCTACAAGTTGAAGTTTTACTATATAACTCTAGGTAAACAAAGATGCCCACTGGCAGTCATGTTTAATGTCGAATCAAAATAATGTTCGACAAGGATCAACATCTTGTCATTTCAGAAAAAGTCCCATATCAATATCACTTACACTTTTCAAGAAGTAGTCGCTACAAACTTGTTTTTAAAAATCTATGTTTAGCCGTGGTGGCCATTTTGAATTTCCGACCGACCTGAAATTGTGCTCAGATCAACTAGACATCAAGAGCAACATTCCTGTGAAGTTTCATGAAAAGTAGTTTCAGAGGAGTAGTCGCTACAAATCTTTACTATACAAACTCTATGTAAACAAAGTTGGCCACTGGCGCTAATGTTTAATGTCGAATCAAAATAATTTTCGACAAGGACCAACATCATGTCATGCTGATCATTTTAGAAAAAGTCCCATATCATTATCACTTACAGTTTTTAAGAAGTAGTCGCTACAAACTTGGTTTTAAATTTCTGGCAGCCCTGAAATTTTGCTAGGATCAATTGGACCCCAAGAGCAACATTTTGGTAACACATGTCGTTGAGTATTACCACTTGGAAGTGTTAAAAAAAAGAAAGAAGACTATCTGAATGTACATTTTTTATTTGACATTAATACAGAAGACATTCTATTTCAAATTTATACCGAAGAGTTGCTGTTGAAAGGTCATATTTCTTTTACTTTTATTGTTTCAAACATTTTAGAACTTAAATTTGTGAAACACTAACATTTATATGCTATGTAAAATAAGTTAAGCAACACTTAAGGAATTCTGAAATATTTACCATTTTTTTCAAAGCATAATAACACAAGCACAACACAGAACATTTAATTCAATCCTTTTTGATATTTAACACACATTTTATTGTAATTCCACTTAAATATCAGTCAGTATGTTGAAGCGAATCACATAGGGGTAAGGAAGGATCCAAAAGTATAATATTTAGAATTGGTGACAATTTATATTTTGTTGCAAAACTCATTTTACATAGTATATTTACATGTGGAATAAAAAAGAAAAATCGATACAAGATTGTGGGATATACAAAATGAAAAAATAATGAATTCAAATCAAAATATATGCATTTTATTCTCTAAGAAATACGCTATCATTTGGTAGAATGGTAAATATTGTCTATCCTGGCTGTTTTTACATTTCTATATTTATTTTGTTTAGGTTATATTATTTGTAAATAATAATAATTCTTACCGTTCCAGTTAACCAAGGTTCCAGTTAACCAAGTTATAATAGGCATTACTAAATTCTAGCACTCTGGGTTTCAAGTCACATTTCTTTTCAGTTAGACCATGGCATAGCCGTGTTTTAACTAGGTAACAACAAACCTGCACTGTACAACATGTGCACAATGCACAGCACATATGCACAATGTGATCGGCACCTGTACATTACGTTGCAAACTTGTCACATGAAATGATAATACAACTATGATGATAAAATCTTTGGATACACCTTGGCACACAGAGTTGAAACACACTATGTAACTGCTTAATATTAAGTTTGCTTGTCGCAAATGCCGATGTTCCTACTAATGATTCCTTCATTCTTTACACCATGTTTATATTAAAGGTTAATTCTGCAGCCAAAATATCAAGAGCCAGTTACGTTGACTCAATACACACAAAATATGTTCCATTCCAAAAAGTCGATGGTATATGATGATTCAGATCATATGTTCAATACTTTGAAAATATTTCTGCAAACATTACGAACAAATCTTTTTTTAAACAGCTGAAATGTAAACAGTTAACCGTGTGTCATTTAATAGGAATTTTGTACCTTAAACCTTTTCATTCATTATTCTTGATTCCATCATTGCCTTGACACAATTAATACAATGTTCTTGTTTCGCTATATTCATGAAAAACAGGATACAATAGTTTGACACAGCATTGGAGAGCCTTGTCAGGTAAGTATGAGAAGCCGTAGATAGAATGCTGGATGGTAAGTTGTTTGCAGCTACATTTTCAGACAAAATCAAAGCAACGCTTGTATCCCCCACACTATAACGATGGATCCCTGAATCTGAGTGCTTGTTCTTTCACACGACGCTCGTATTCCACTCTGTTTTGACTGAAAGATAAACCAGTAATTCATCAAAAGTAAATTTGTATTATTACATATTCCACAACACTGTGACATATATTAAGTAGAACTATCACTGAAGGTGATGAATATCCCCGCTTTTTGATCAGTTGTTATGTGTACATTAAGTTTGGGAACAAGCCATTCAAAACTGTTTGAGGAATGGTAGTAATAACAAGAGGTCAATGACCTTGAAGCTCTATAGATAGGTTTTGATAGCTTGATCAGCATTCCTGTGAATATTCATGAAAATATGTCAAGTAGTTTCAGAGGAGTAGTTGCTACCAGTTTTTACTATATAACTCTATGTAAACAAAGATGGCCACTGGCAGTCATGTTTAATGTTGAATCAAAATATTTTTCAATCAGGACCAACATCACGTCATGCTGATCATTTTAGAAAAAGTCCCATATCAATATCACTTATAAATTATAGTTTTCAAGAAGGTGCTACAAACTTGTGTTTTTTAAATCTATTTTTAGCCGTGGTGGCCATCTTGAATTTCCGGCCTACCTGAATTTTTGCTAGGATCAACTAGACATTAAGTGCAACATTCCTGTGCAGTTTCATGAAAATCTGTAAAGTAGTTTCAGAGAAGTAGTTGCTACAACTTTTATTACTATAAAACTCTTGTAAACAAAGATGACCGCTGGCAGCCATGTTTAACGTTGAATCAAAATGATTTTCAACAAGGACTAACATCTGTCATGCTGATCATTTTAGAAAAAGTCCCATATCAATATCGCTTATAGTTTTGAAAAAAAGAATTAGTCGCTACAAATTTGTTTTTTTAAAAACCTATTTTTAGCCGTGGTGGCCATCTTGAATTCCCGGCCGAAGTTTTCAAGAAGTAGTCGCTACAAACTTGGTTTTAAATTTCTTGCCGACCTGAAATTTTGCTAGGATCAATTGGACACCAAGAGCAACATTCCTGTGAAGTTTAGAAAAATTCCCATATCAATATCACTTATAATTTTCAAAAAGTAGGCGCTACAAACTTGTTTTTTTAAAAACCTATTTTTAGCTTTGGTGGCCATCTTGGATTTCACATCAATGTAAATTTTTGCTAGGATCAACTAGACATTCTGTAGTTTCATAAAAATCCATCCAGTAGTTTCAGAGGAGTAGTCGCCGCAAAAACAGTTTACGGACGGACAGCGCATCAAGGCATAAGCTCTGTTGATTTTTGATCAGTAGAGCTAAAAATATGTTATGCGACAAAAACGGGACGTTAAGGACAGCGGGATTCCTATATAGCTACATAACTACAGGAGGGAAAGATGGATAAAATGATATTCTCTTTCAGTTATATTGCAACCAGGCTTTTTGCCCCTAAAAAAGTTGCATTTCTTTTTTCTTTATTTAAGTATATATTGTTTAACTTGTATTAAGGGACGACTCAAGGGAGTGTCTAAAAATGGTTGCTTAAAACAGTCGTTGAACAGAACGAATATAAAACCGTATCCGAAAATAGTGCTACCTGAATTAAGTAACGTGACGACAGCGAAAATGTAAATATTCAGCTGAAAATTAATCGTAAATGCATGTTTTATGTTATAATTATTGCGGGAAAATCAATTTCGTTTCAAACGTTTATTTCTCTCTTAATTTAATTGAACGGTCATCTGTCGACTATTTTTCAATAATTTTGCGTAAGTGAAGGAAATTGAATGTTTGTTTTCCCTATAAAGTCAAGGTCAATTATTATCTCGAATCTTGTCAGACCAATCAACAAGAACACTCGGCTAATATCCTTAAATAATAATTCTTTAATCAGAAATGACCAAGAATGTTGCGATTAATATGAATATCTTACAACAAAAATTGTTCTTCGCACCTTTCTCACTTAAATTGTTAACAACAAATAAAGGCACAATAAGCTGATAATTTATGATTTGATAGTCCACTTATTTCATTTAAGCAGTCGTTTAATGATCGAAATTTGGTGTTTGGTGTAAAAATCGACAGTCGTGTTAGACAAAAGAAGGGAAATGATTACGGAGGACTCAAAAATGGTCGCATAAGACAATTGGTTGCTAAATGCACATGGTCGCATGAGCAAGTTTGACTGTACATTGAATGATCTTGGAGTTGTGCTCAGGAAAAAAAAATCACCGGACATGGAAACACCAAAATTATTGATATAAAAAACTTCAAAGGCTCCACACGACCAATAGCATGATGTGTACTAAATTTCATCAAGATACCTTCAAAGGTTTTGGAATTTTACTCTGAAAATAAAAAGACAACCTCATTTATTTGATTACAGGAATGCGCTTAGGGCTATTCCATTAAAACATACATTGGACCTCAGGAAGGCACTTCTGAAATTAAACACTCACGCATAGAATGCAAATTGTGTTTAAAAGAACCAAATTGTGGAATACAGATGTTTATTAAATGGCGTACCTGGGTATATTTTAATGGAATAGCCCTTGAAGCAAAATAGGTTTTTACCTCCCGTTAACACAGGTAAGGTTAAATTGGGGTAGTGACCTCAGAGGGCGACGATCCCTATTTCTAACAGACATTCCAATGTCAGCGCCTGAACACTGTCAGAACACATGCTGGACAGAATGTGAACTACTCTAACTTACATTTCTGAATGTAGAGAATTTGGTGTTGACAAATACAAGTGCTATTTATTCGTAAAAACTGCACCACACAAGCCAATCAGATTTTTTTCTTCAATGTTTATGGTATACATATGTATGTGGTAAGCTGCCCTATGTTAGTGCTGCCCTATGTTAGTATGACCAACTAGATAAGAAATTTTAGTTTAATACCACCAACTGCCTTTTTGCAAAAAAATGAAAGACAGAACTCAATTTCTTCAGAGACTCAAGTATTCTTTGGGAAACTTAAGTTTTCCTGTGTGTTGTTTTAAGCTATATAAGTACAAACCAGTATATTGTATAAGCCTCGGCTTGTGCAGGGTCCTTGATATTTGGCTCGTTCAACAGTTCTTGTATACCAAGTAGAATCTGGAGGTAATTAAAGCAATTTTAGTTTATATAAAGGATACCAAAATATTTACAGTATAAATCATATATAAACAAGTCATCAGGGCCCTTTTTACCCTTCTTTGCAGTGGCCTGTATAAGGCCCCTTCCCCACCCAAATTTCTTTTAAAATCATGCAGATTTCCCCATTTTTTAAACTTATCTTAGAAATTTCATTCCCCATCTATTGGTTTTTCCTCCCAATTAAGGGCAATAGGCCCCTTCCCCAAAACCGGTAAAAAGGCCCTGGTCATCTTTGTAATTTGGATTAACCTAGGTATTTTTTGTTTGTAAAGAAATCTGTTTTTGTAGGTTGTGACCTCTGCTTAGCATTAATACCATTTTGGCATCATGGATAGGCCTCTGACTGTAACTGCAACTATTCGGTTCAATTTCCTGTTTTGGAACATTTTTTCATGAGATTTTTCATCAAAATAAAGTAAAATTACCGGTCATTTAATTTCCAAGTGATATTTCGCCATACAAATTCAATAACTTATAGTATAATATTGTTCTAATATACCGACTTCAGTGGATGTGTATGACTTATCCTGCATACTTTAAGGGACACTGTCCATAAGTTAGCAGATATTGAGCATAGCCAAATAACTGTCAGATTTTTATTCAGTGAAATGTATGCATGAAAACATCAGCACAGAACCAGATAAGCTTGTTGTAATACATTCGTGAGTTTGAAAAAAAGAGTTTTATTTATTATTTGTGAACAATGTGGGACCCACATTATTTACATTTCCTGCTGATCACGTAACATCCATTAGCGCATTAGGTTTTGTATATAGTATTGTCCTACGCAATACAGCTGGCCCGTTCAGCTCAGTTGGGAGCATGCTCGACTATTGTGAAGTCGACTAGTATTACCCGCGAGTGATTATTGTGTGGGTTACGAGTTCAACCCCACAAACGGTACTCCTTTTCTTCAATCACTTAAATTCTGTCAATCTTGGCTTTATATAATAAATATTCAGTAACGGTTGGTGTGTTATGTTTGTCAACGTAATTATTTTGTGTTTTAAAAGTTACGGACATTGTATTTTTAAAATCAGGTTTTGCCTCCTACCATAAAATGTTATAATGCTGTGCAGAGGCACAAATTAGCACCAAAATTTGACTTTCACGCGCACATGTGGCGACCAAAAAAATTCAATCAAAAAAATGGAAAAAGGGTAATCATTCAACACAAACATTTAAGTTCGAGGATTTTACCCTGCAGATTTTGCTTTGGTCCCGTGAACTACGTACTTTTGGCCGAAATAGACAAACCCTTAACAAAATAATAACGAAACAAACGTTTGTTTTTATTTTCCACTGCGGAAACAAGACAATGTTCGAGATGTTGCGACGTACGGTTTCACACAAAACTGCATGTTACGGTACTCTGCGCTTCAAGCGTCAATGTTAAATTAGATGTGAAAAAGCGTACAAGTAATAATTGCTGGTATAAAATCAACATTAAAACAGACATGGTAGTGTTTATTAAATTCGTGTTATAATTTGAAGGGGAAATAATTAGGTTTCACTTCCGTTTTTTGGATATTCTAAAACGCGGCGCTTTTGATTAATAAAATGCGGTGCTTTTAGAAATCATCATTAATAATTATATGATAGAGAATCATGTTGATAGAAAAGGTCTCATACATTAATTTTAAAACTGTCTGTCAACATAAAATATTTATAACAAAATAAAACACTAATTTAATAATATCTAATCTTTTTTGATCTTTTATTACAATAATTTACATATTTTAGCTGTGATAATTTATAACAAAACTCATTAACAATACTATTTATAATTAAATAGATAACTTGAACTTGTAATGATCAGTAATGTTGTTTATATTCAATAAACACGGAGTAATGGCATGTAATTGTTCATAATATATGCACCAGAGTGGTTAAATAAAAAATTATTTTGTTGGGCCCCTAACTTTTGGGCTGGGCCCCTAAAAATTCTAAGTCAGGGGCCTAGCTGGCTCCTAGCTAAATAGAGTTAGTCTGTGCCCCTGCTGTGTCTCATAATTATATTTCCATTTTTCATTCATGGTCAATTTATTCGTTGTACTGTTAGGTTGGTATTTTGTGTATATAGACCTGTTTTATGGTGACAGCTGGCCTCCAGTCCTTCTCCTCATCCAGTAATGACAAACACACAGTACCCGATGGGTAAACATTTGGGTGGAATAACGGAGGCTCACATTTACCTGCAATAAAAATAGTGATTCTAAACATCACTTTATACACGGGATAACAGCTGTATCTATATGTCCTGCAGTTTAATATCAACAACAAGAAGCTGTCATCAATATCACATGCCTTACCCTAAATTTTTACTTGATGACAGATGTACAAATAAATGCAAAAACCCGAATCGTTATTGATTTCACAAGCTAAAACTTACAAACTGTTTAATAATCAAGTGTTATAACTCTGTTACCCACAGTTCAAACTTGCTTATTGTCGAACTCGTCCGACTTTAGCAAATTTTAATTCTGAAAACTACTTCAAGATTACCGAGTGTCCCTTTAAAGATGACCCCTAGCTAAAACATGGTATAAAATGTTTCAGAGGCAATTAAAAGAAACCGAAGACCTGCATTGAACAAGGGTATCCACCTTTAAGTAATAAACACTAACTAATACTTACATTTAGGCGGTGAACTTGGATAATCTTCTTTAAACAACATTCTGATTTTGTACAATCCACCTTCCCAGATAGTCTACAAGTAAAATGTTAAAGATTTAAGGTCAAAAAAAAAAAGGAAGGTTTGTTTCTGGTCTTCCGACCCCTATTTTTAAGGCCCCAACCCTAAACTTTTTAGAGCACAAAAAAAGTAGTTTTTTTTAAAGGTTTTTAAGGCATGTTGTGGAACACTCGTATTATGTAATATGTTCTAGAAAACATGCTTTTGATGTTCTTGATTTGAATTTAGTATAGAAAGAATTTATTCTAAAAAAAAGAAAGAAGATTTTCCTACCTACCCTAATTTTTTTGGCGAAAAGACCAGAAAAGGACCTTTTGATAGTAGCAAGTTTATAATGACAGGGAGTTCGTCAAATAAAGTAGTTTATAAATTTGTGTTGACAGTACAGAATAACATGTCAACATTATTAAAGTAGCTACTCCGCCAACAACAGCCTACAACATATGTACACCGTTTCTAAACGTACTGACTACAAAGTTTATATTTAACTTACATATTTTGAGAATCCAAACTCTATTTACACAAAATAAACAGCTTTAACCAGCTAGGCCACATCACAAAACTGGAGCATTGAATTAGGAGTTACCAACTCATAATTCATTTTACGCATATTTAATCACCGTGATCCGGGTATTTAAAGAAAACATGAATAAAACTACACTTTTAATCGGCACATGTACCTGAATGAACACCTAAATAAAGTTTTGAAAAACCGTTTTGTAGTGTAATTTTGCTGTTATTTGGCGGGTTAGTTTCTTTAAAGGTACACCAGTAATCTTGATTTTTTAAAAACTCCTGGCGTCCGTTTAGTTTTTCTAGATGACTTCCATGTGTTCAATCATTAATATTAATTATAAGAATAGTATAAAGCATATTGTATTTGCATATTATTAATTGTTGATGCTATTTCATTATTAATTTGTTTAAACGTATGATAGAAAATAGCGAAAAAATGAAAACTCAATTTTTTAAATTTAATTGTAAGCAAGCATGTTAAAAGTCAAAATGATACTGGATAGATAGATCGGGATGCTAATTTCAACCTTGATAAACACTTCAAGATTGCCGTGTCTGCCTTTAAAACTCAAAATATTAGGCTAAACAATAGTTAATTAGCAATTATTACGCACAGTATAAAGAATAAGTTGACCATGAGTGAACTTACCCCTTTTTTCCCTGGTATACTACATTCCCAGTTTAGAAGGTTAAGTGTTCCATCAGGGTTCTTCGTTGGCCTTGCTACAAACCCCTGCAATTTAAACTTGGGTTAAAACTTTTGCATACAACAATTTATTAAGAAATAGACCATTGTTTAATCTTCATGACTCATATCACTAAAACAAGTTCCCAAACTTTGGTGTAAACTAGAATTATCACTGAAGGTGATGAATACCCCCGCATTTTTGCTATAGCTGATGAGGATGGGCAAATCAAGAATAATAAATGTCTAAAATATGCATACTTTTTTTTAATGTGAAAAAAAATCTATTAGTAAAACAAAGCCTTACAAAGGTCCACAATCCTGTAAAAAATTAATCGCAGAAGCGAAAAACCGTTGATGCAGAGACACATCATATCATCACGTGTGAACTGTTTGTCAAGTGTGAACTGTTTGTCAAGTGTAATAACAATCCATGAAAAGTTTTAAAGTGAAAGCCACATGAAGTTCAGTAAAAAATGAAAATTCTATTAAAGTCAAACAAAGGGCTATACTTCTGTAATAAATTAGACAATCAATGATGGGTGATGTATTTAGCTCTAGGGACATAAGTTCATCAGCGGGGTTTAAAAATTCTTTGAAAGTGTAACTCATCCTGTAGGACGAGAAAACTCTAACACTTACTCGTCGTTAACAAAATTCTACTCGTCCTTATATTTTTGTGATTTTAATAATGTTTACTATGCCTTGCACAACAGGTTAGAGTTTCCCCATTTTGTGACAAGCGATGTTGGCAGCGACATGACAGACATTTCTGCACAACTGACCTCGATCGACGGTTCACCGCTGTTGTCAATCAATTTTGTGAAAATTGACATGGCTGGGGAAAAATGTGTTTACTACCTACATGCGGTATAAATGTACATAGGACTCGACTTACTAGTATTGTTTGTGTACATCATGACCTCGCCATTTTTTGTGTGGCTTTTGTGGTTTTTTATGTACACAGCCAGATGGAATGTCAAAATCGTAAAAAGGGCTGGTAAGGTCAGAGAAGGCTCGGATTAATAAAACACGTGACCGGAAGTGGTGGTACATTTCCCCGGGGTAGTAATCGGGACCCGTTTATATTACACGTCTACCTACAGTGCCTGCCTAAATTAATGTTGCAAAACCTCATAGTTCCTAAGATATAAATATGTGTATTTTCATCATCCAGAAAGCTTATTACACAAAATCATGACAGTTGCGGTATTTTTTCAGAGAAAACAGTCAAATGGTATTCAATATCTATCAAGGCACACCCCTCCAACCCACCTTAATGTCAATGTTTTCCTCGCTACCCAATTTTTCAAAAAAAGCCATGTTTCATTTCACTATGCAACACAAAATGAAGTTATATAAATCTAAAACAATAACACGGTGCCGAGCAGAAACAATGAGGGCAGAACAAATGTTTTACATGCATTTTGACCCATCAATCTGGTGACGTTCAGTTTTCATTGGCCAACAGTTACACGCAATCTCGGGCCAATCGGAACTAATCAAGCAGGCTCTCAAAAGGCCACGTTTGATCAGGGTCGTGATGCACTTTAAATTGATCATGTCCAGGTAAACGCTCGTCATTTTCAACGGTGCGAGAAAGGTCAAGACGGTACAACACAGACTAACTTTTGATTTGCTGCAAAATGGAGTTTCTCTAACCTGTTGTGCAAGGCGTAGTATGAAGTTTGAATTTTATTTAAATGCTCACTTTATTTTCGAATTCTGTTTTATGGTAATAAAACGAGCATCCAATTGAAACTTATTATAAATTCAGACGAGTTTTTCAGACGAATGTTGGTATTTGTTTAAAACCCGGGACCTAGACAATTGAGCGATTTCTATCAAAACAAATATTAAATTCCTTCAAATATAAATGCCGCCAATATTTTATATGTATTTTAAACAGTTAAACACTATATTAATTTGAAAAATCTTAGTTTATTCACACAATAAACAAAATATAGGGGCTTGTTAAAATCATGGCATTTACACTTTACACACGGAACATATGAATACGGTCCCGGTTTATAAACGTTTTACATCCGGGAATTCAATAATGGCCAGTACGCATGCGCGGCATTGTTATTGTTCCGGTTGTCAAATTAAATAGCTGTTAAGTTACAAACCGAACGATTTTATTGGACAATCCTTCTCAAACATCTTCGCCATGGGAATGAACAAGAATTTATTTTTGAGCCTTAATACAATTATATCTGGCAATTCTTTAATGTATCAATTCATATTCCGACAATTCTTTAATGTATCAATTCATATTCTGACAATACTTTAATGTATCAATTCATATTCTGACAGACAATTCTTTAATGTATCAATTCATATTCTGACAATTCTTTAATGTATCAATTCATATTACAATTAAAAAAATAAATGCATAGCAAAAAGGATGAACTTACAAAGGGATGGTCCTTTCTCCAAGCTTTCCTTTCTTCGGCTAATCTTGCAATTGCTATTCCAGACATATTGTTTTATTCAATCTGAAACTTATCACATTTTTAAGAGTTAATG
The DNA here is from genome assembly GCA_037043455.1 of Cyrtodaria siliqua. Lineage (NCBI taxonomy): Eukaryota > Metazoa > Mollusca > Bivalvia > Adapedonta > Hiatellidae > Cyrtodaria > Cyrtodaria siliqua. The sequence continues at coordinate 28,661 of JAWPHD010014128.1, forward strand.
GTGTTATTTATTGTTACTCTTTAGTCTTTATGCAATCTGGCTAACAATACTTGTTATGCCCTCTTCGCCCGTTTGTATGCCTTTTAGAAACAATCAGGTTGGTCAATGAACTTTGTGGGGCATTTGTCACACACTGGTGGCATTTCATGTTTAAACATATTTTTGTTTCTGTTCAATGATTTATTTTCATATATAAAGAAATTAAAGATAATCTGCAGTTATCTAGAGATGGTTCTTCAATTTGATCGACATACAGAAGGGGACATAGCCACCTCCATTATCCCCCCCACCGACCAACACACACACATGTAAAAACACACACGTGTAAAACATCAAATGTCACAAACGACATGCCTTCAGATTTCCTGGGGAAAACCCAGTTTACAGTAACTGTTCAACTGTTAAGTGTGCGATCAAAAACTGAACTTCATATAAGTGAATTAGTGAAGAAATTTCGCATCATGCATCATGTGGCAGACAAAGATAACAATGCAAACTGCAATCTTTTATACAAGATTTTTTTCTTTTTTCTTTTACATTGTCCGTAAAATGTATTATCCGAAATATGGTTACTTAACAGTTATTAACCACCCAATGAATCACTTTACATTCCATTTAGTAACATGTGAAAACGATACATAATCGGGTAATGGTGATTTAATATTTCAATGTTACCTATTGCCGTGAGGAAACGTACGTTGTTTGTATCTTTTTTTTGGTGAAAAAAACGGCACAAATGTTTCGTTCATTCAGTTCGCGGGAAATCACGTGACTACTTTTTTTTTTATTTTTTTTTTATGTTCTTCAGTTTCTGAAGGAAAATAATTCAAAGTCACATGACAGTCACGTGACTAAATAAAAAAAACCAGTTACACTTTGGACGAGGACTACCGTTCCAGTTTATAAACGTTTAAGTAACCAATACTGGCTTATATTCAACGGTGGAAACATGTCTAAAACAAAAGCGACACCTCCAGAAAAATGCATAGATGGCTACAAATACCATTTTAGAACTGATTTGTTGAAGTAAGACTTTTTAATTATCTATTGATCTATGACAGTAAAACTTCTAATTTTTTTAATTTCTTTCATAGTTGTATATCCATGTTTCTTTCTAAATTCTGAGGCTTTTAGGATTGCCTGAGCCTAAAACGATGGCTGTTTTGAATACACAGATTTCGCTCAGTATGCAACCTTACTGTAGACATTACTTTTATCCGTTTTAAATGTGTATAACGTTTTGGGAACTGTAAGTTCCGCTACCCACATGAACCAACTTTTTTCTGACCCTCTCCTGGACAAATATAAAAGTTTTTTTCTCAGATTTACCCTCCCCTGGACAACTAAAATATCAAATACCCCCCGGACGCTTAAACCCAACTGGATTTGAATATAATGGGTAATGCATAGGGGATTGATTTAAACAAACTGATGATATGTCTGTTGTCTTTATACTACATTACAGACCTAAAAGGTGGTAATTTGCTTGTTCTCTACGACTGGTGGATGTTGCAGGAAGAAATATATAATTATTCATGTATATATTTTAATTCGCTATTGTTTTCCAATGTAAATTATATAAGCAGTCTAGAGAAATATGTTTGAAACATACTTGAACATTAAAATATTTATTTAAAGAAACTAACACACCAAATAGTGGCAAAATTACACTACAAAACCATTGATCAAAACTCTGTTCAGGTCAATTAATAATGTACATGATGTGCCAATTAAAAGTATAGGTTTATTCACAAGTTCTTAAAATACCTGTGATTGAATATGCGTAAACTGAATTATGAGTTGGTAAGTCTTAATTCGACACTCCGGTTTTGGGGTTTGGCCTGGCTCATTAAAGTCATTTACGAGGGCTATTAAAATAGTATGTGGATTTATTCGATATCTGATCGTTCTCAATTTTTGACGTAAACCTTAAATTCATATATGTTGTAATCCAACTCAAAAGAAATCAAATGATTTAAACACAGTATCGATACCGTGTTTTGTTACGTTGCAATGAATGATCTAACAGGGCGAGAAACCCATCTGCGGTGCAATCCAAAATTTGGCCTCATTATTTTTATAACTGCAAACCATGAATAATACAATAATCTAATTAAATAGGAATTAAATTTGCTATTTATAACATGTTCCATCATTGATAACATTAGGTTGTTGTTGATTTTTAAGGTAAAGTCATAGCACACAAATAACGTGCTCCATGGCGGTTACAATGGGGTTGTAAAAACTTGTATTACTCCAAATTTGTTTCAAATTTTCAATTTTATAATATTTTCTGATATGAATTTGAAAATTTAGGCATTACTTGAACGACCGTCGTATATTATTGTGTCTATAGAGTTTGGATTCTCAAAACATATAATATATATACCTCGTCGTCATTATGTTTAGAAACAATGTACATCTCTTGTAAAATTGGCCTGTTGATGGCGGAATAAGGATTTTAACAAGATGCTTTAAAAAAGGACAGGTATATAATCGTAAATGCAGCGCCATGATAAATCTTTTTTGGACGGTCGCATACTGGCTAATAATTTAGGTCCCTATCCTGCCATCAAGAGGCAAATTTTACAACATATGTACACTGTTTGAAAACTACTGATGACAAAGTATTTACATATATATATATATATATATAAGTGACATATTTTGAGAATCCAAACTCTACAGACACAATATAAATGGCTTTAACCAGACAGGCCAAACACCAAAACGGGAGGGTAGAATTAAGAGTTACCAACTCCTGGAACATCTGGATAAAATTTTGATAAACTGTTTTGTAGAGTAATTTTGCCGTTATTTGGCGGGTTAGTTTCTTTAAAGAAAACCCCTTATTGAAGTGACAGAGACTACTGCTTGCCAGTTCTGTCCCTGCCAGGCTGCCCCAACAGTTTCATACACACCCAATAGTATTTTAATATGCATAGTGCATACCGAAATGTGCCATTCACCTGGGCTTCTGGTTGGCCACCACAGTTCTATTTAGATAATATTCATAATTTTGATAGAGCATCATCAAACAAATATTTTACAACATATATGTACACTGTTTGAAAACTACTGATGACAAAGTATATATATATATAAGTGATTTTAAGAATCCAAACTCTACAGACACAATATAAATGGCTTTCACCAGACAGGCCAAACACCAAAACGGGAGGGTAGAATTAAGAGTTACCAACTCCTGGAACACCTGGATAAAATTTTGATAAACTGTTTTGTAGAGTAATTTTACCGTTATTTGGCGGGTTAGTTTCTTTAAAGAAAACCCCTTATTGAAGTGACAGAGACTACTGCTTGCCAGTTGTGTCCCTGCCAGGCTGCCCCAACACAAACCCAAGAGTATTTTAATATGCATAGTGCATACCGAAATTGCCATTCACCTGGGCTTCTGGTTGGCCACCACAGTTCTATTTAGATTATATTCATAATTTTGATAGAGCATCATCAAACAAAAATAACCAATCCGTGACCAGAAATACATAATACATTCTGGTAGGTGATAAACTTGGTCTTTATCCTTAATGTTCAACCAAGTTTATTGTTAAAATAAAGGTATCTATGATGAGACTCTTTTAAAGCCCTGCATGTTTGATGCACATTCATGCAAACTGATTCAATATATGTACCATTCAAAATCAAAATCTTGAAAATTATCATCTTTTTACTCCGCCAAAGATTTTTATTTTACTACAGAACCTAAGAATAAAAACCGAGTACGGTAACACAAATTTTATCACCTACTGAAAATAAGATAAAATCTGAACATCTCTGCAATGACAATTATGAATTAAGACTGTTCTGTTATAATTGTTTTTCAGAGGTAAAGTTGCGTTCATCACTGGAGGTGGAACAGGAATAGGATTCACAATCACTGAAGTCCTCATGAGGTAATTATCGCGTTTTATGATTTACTGATATTTTAGTGTTTGGGAATATATTTCAGTGGTCGAAATTAGCACTAGCCCGAAGGTGAAGAAGAGGCCCAAGAGGGCCTGTGGACGCTTTACTGACTAACATGGCTCTTATAACATCAATGAAGCGTGTGACTGCAATTTACGTTTTTTTGAAAATTTTGGGCAAAATACAGCATTTTTAACTAAATCAAGGGCCATGACTAAAGAATCTGGTAAAGTTTGGTAAAGATCAGATGAAAAAATGAAGGCCCTACCATATTAACGAGGCAAAATATAGCATTTTGAACTAAATCAAGAGTCATAACTCCACTGTTACTGGTCCAATCTGGCTGGTTTTCAAACTTGGCCAATACAGCTAAAAATTAAAAAATAAAATTAAAAAAAAATAAAAAAATTAAAAAAAATTAATAATACAAAAAAAGAAAGTCATCAAATCTGGTAAAGTTTGGTAAAGATCAGATGAAAAATTAAGCCCTATCATTTTAACGAGGCAACATATAGCATTTTTAACAAAATCAAGGGCCATAACTCCGCTGTTACTGGTCTGATCTGGCTGTTTTTCGTACTTTTCCGAGCTTTCATTGGCATTAGCAATCTGGTAAAGATTGAATGAAAAATGAAGGCTCCGTAGTCATAACGAGGCAAAATCTAGCATTTTTAACTAAATCAAGGGCCATAACTCTGCTGTTACTGGTCCAATCTGGCTGGCTTTCAAATTTGTCCGAGCTTTCCTTGATATTAACCTCTGGTAAAGTTTGGTAAAGATAAAATGAAAAATGAAGGCCCTATTGTCTTAATGAGACAGAAGTTAACGACGGACAACTCGCCATTCCATAAGCTCTGCTGGCCCTTGGTAAAAACTAGTAAATATCAATTCAGGATAGTAAAAATCTACAAATTGTATATAATCAGGCTTATGGAAATTGTAATAGTTCAAATGGTTATATAATAATAGGGGCTAGTGAACAAAAATCCAAATTTCTTTGATATTTTAAAAATAATTTGTTACTTAAAGGGAATGTAACGACACAGCCAAACAAGCTCTAGTATTGAGAGTTCTGAAAACCTTGGAAAAAGGTGAAAGAATTGTCAAAATCTGATGATAAACATAGAAGATAAATCTAAATTTCAATATATAAGCTCTATTTACTGATTTGTTCATGCTTTGTGTGTGCAAACAATTCAAAAAATCATGGTAATAACATGCATATTAAATTGGACAAGGAATTTTAAGTAGCCTCGCCAGGGATTTCAACCCATGACTATTCAGAGCTGTAGATAATTTTTGACAGCAATGTGTATTTACTCATCAGATTCAAAATGAATGAGTAACTAGGAACTCCTTGAGAGTAAAAACTTTCTTTAAATAATTCAAGTTTTGAAAATGGACGTGAATTATCACATTTTAAAAGAAACAACTATTCTGATTAAATGGAACTAAAAACAAAAGAAACCCTGCATGTATGACCGTAATATTAGACACATGCTCAAGGAACAATTTTCACCATAAACATATGGAATAAACTATTCCACAAGACAATAGACAATATAATACTCATTATTTTTACAAAGTATAAGTATTTGTAATAAGCTGATGAGTAATGATACTCACAATTTAAAAAAACAGGGATTTGGCATAAAAAGTATGAGTAAAATACTCAAAAACTCAGATTATATATGGGTCTGCTGCTCTACATCATATCACTAGTTTCCAACCCATGACTTCTCAACCTCATACAAATGGAGATTTCAAACCCATGTCTTCTCTACATCATACTTATGGAAGCTAGACTCAATGGTAAGCACATCCGTGGTCAAGGGGTTAACAATGTTGCCTTGTAAACCTTCTCGCCTCTCACCGCTGCAGGTTCGAATCCCACTGGGAGCTCGACTTGCCAAGTGAGAAAGTGTCGATTCTTATGGATGGTGGGAGGTATATAGTTCTGGTTCTACCGAGGAACAATAGGGTGGTCTGCCTCGACCACAAAAAAGTTGGCTGTCATATATGGCCTGACATGTTCAAACAAATTATACCTATGGAAGCTCGACTCAGTGGTAAGTCAGTAGTAATACACTTTGAGGCCTTCTATAACTAACATTTGCTATTTCAGACATGGTTGTGACACAGTTATCGCCAGCAGACGACTAGAAAAGGTGCAAGAGTCAGCTGCGATTCTGACTGCTGCCACAGGAAGACAATGTCTGGCATTGCAGACAGATGTTAGGGATGTAAGTTTTGTTTGTAGGATTGTTAATATCAATGTAGACCCAATTTGAATAGTGTTTTACGTCATTTTTAGCACATGTTAGGCCATATATAATGGTCTTTTTAGCTCACCTGAGCTGAAGGCTCACATGTGAGCTATAGGGATCACTCGTCGTCCGTTGTCGTTAACTTTTACCTTGTGAAGACGATAGGGCCTTCATTTTTCATCTTTACCAAACTTTAACAAATTGTTAATATCAATGAAAGCTCGACCAGTTTCGACAACCAGCCAGATCGGACCAGTAACAGCAGAGTTATGGCCCTTGATTTAGTTGTAAATGCTATATTTTGCCTCGTGAAGACGATAGGGCCTTCATTTTTCAACCGATCTTTACCAAACTTTAACAGATTGTTAATATCAATGAAAGCTCGGACATGTTCGAAACCCAGCCAGATCGGACCAGTAACAGCGGAGTTATGACCCTTGATTTAGTTAAAAATGATATATTTTGCCTCGTTAAGACGATAGGGCCTTCATTTTGTATTTGACGAAACTTAGCAGGAAGCATTGGTATGATTTCTAGTTGTGCCTATGGCCTTTTTTTCCAGTTTGTTGATTTTTGCTGGAGTTACGGCCCCATGACATTTTTACTTTAGATTTTTTGTTGGCGTTACTCCTCCTAAACGCCGTGTAGGGTTTCGACGAAACTTGGCAGGAAGCAGCGGTAAGATGTCCAGTTGTGCATATCTTGGTTTTGTTCCAGTTCGTTGATTTTTGACAGAGTTATGGCCTTCTGACATTTTTACTTTAAATTTCTCGTCGGCACTACTTCTCCTAAATGGCTTGTTGAAATTTGGCAGGAAGCCTCAGTATGATGTCTAGTTGTGCAAATCGTGGTGTATCAATGAAATCTTGGACAGGTTCGAAAACCAGCTAGATCTTGCTAGTAACGAAGAGTTATGGCTCTTGATTTGTTGAAAAATGCTATACTGTATTTTTCTTTAAGTTGTTTAGAATGTTAATATAAACCCCCCACCTTTTTTGATGAAATCTCATTCATAGAAGAAAGTGGGACAAATTAAACAATACCCATGCCAGACTAGACACAGCAGACTTATTGCATGATTACAAGGTGATCGATTTAGGGCCATCCTGGCCCTCTTGTTTTGTGGTATGACCACCTCATGTGTAGGACCAGTACTATCCCGGTTATGGGTTTTCGACAGCATAAGCATTAATATAATTTTATATTACAAAAAATAATGTATTTCAAATTCGAAAAAGTTTCACTAGAACTAAAAATATATCAAAAATGTTCATGAAATAAAAACTGAATGTATTCGATCATGTTCACATTTGAAACATTATAGAGAGTACCCATCGTGCATGTCCAGTGAACTACGTCATATGTTTTCGACGATGTTCCTAAATTGCACATAATTATAGTTTTAACTAAACTATTACGCTATAAAAACTAGAAATCATACACTTACTTCAATATAGCAGTTTTAATATATTCACAGGGACATCAAGATATGTATTCATTTATTTAATGGTATTTCGCAGAAAGCCTGTCTAGGGCTCCTTTGCATCCTGGGCATATAAAGGTATCCGCGAGACAGACTTCTTTAACGTTCATGCAGAATGATACATGCACCCATCTACAACATATAGTCATATATAGCAGACATTTATCAACAACTCCAGACTGTTTGCATACAACAAACTTTTACGGATTACTTCTATAGCTACATACTGTACTCTAAACAGGAAACAAACATGAAAACGTGTAAGAAAGGTGATAACTTTTATGCAGAGCTTTTGTTAGACAGTAGACTTCGAACATTTCGGTCACCAGATTTTTATATTTACAATGATTCTGTCAGTGCAGACGAACATTGCATTTTTAAATCAGTGATGTGTTAGTCTTGTAATAGTAAATCGTTTAAAGGGAAGTTTTGGGATTAGTGTGAAAAGGGAAAACAGGTAATGGAGTTTTCTTTTTTCTTGCAACAAACTTCTCAAGTGTACATTTTTCTCAAAAACATTAGCAATGCCATTGTATTGTGTTTGTTTGTCAACACATCTTCAGATGGTGAACTCTGAATGCGTAATCTGAAAAAATACGAGATAAACGAAGACCGTCGAAATCGCAAGAACGTGGAAAAAATGTGCCGCCGCGATATATACCTCCTGCCATATGAATCAACATTTTCTCACTTGACAAGTCAATCTCCCAGTGGTATTCGAACCCGAATCTAGATCAAAGAAAACAAGTTACAGAAGATAATGTTTTATAGTCATTTAAACACAATTCTCTTTGAGCTCTGAATTTCTGGAGATATAAATAGTGACATTGTTTTTCTTTTATTGAAGTAGAACTATGTGTTTTTGATGACTTGCAATTTCTATTACAGCCCAAGAAGTTACAAGCGACTGTACAGGAAATCATGGACAAGTTTGGAAGGATTGATATACTTGTTAATAGTATGTATTTATCATGTTTATAATTTGTTAGTGTCAATAGGTGTTTGTTAGTGTTTTTCAGTAGTAAACAAACAATCCTGTTTTATTCATTTTCAATAGTATGTGTTCCTGTTTTATTGCTTGTCAGTAATATGTTCCTGTTTTATTGCTTGTCAGTAGTATATGTTCCTGTTTTATTGCTTGTCAGTAGTATATGTTCCCATTTTATTGCTTGTCAGTAGTATATGTTTCTGTTTGGTTGCTGGTCAGTAGCATGTATTCCTGTTTTATTGATTATCAGTAGTATATGTATCTGTTTGGTTGCTTGTCAGTAGTATACGTTCCTGTTTAATTGCTTGTCAGTAGTATATATAACCAAATATGTCACTTGTCACCTTTTAGCACTAATGGGGCTAATTATATTCCTGTTTTGTTGCTTGTCAGTAGTATATGTTCCTGTTTTGTTGCTTTTCAATTGTATATGTTCTGTTTGTTTGCTTGTCAGTATATGTTCCTGTTTTGTTGTTTGTCAATAGTATATGTTCCAGTTTTATTACTAGTCAGTTATATATGTTCCTGTTTTGTTGCTAGGCGATAGAATATGTTCCTGTGTTATTGCTTGTCAGTAATATGTTTTGTCTTGAATTGCCTTCCAGTACTATGTATTCATGTTTGATTGAATTGCAGTATCATGTGTTCTTGTTTTTATTGCTTGAAAAAAAAGCATTTTAATGCTATTGTTGTTTATCAGTAGCATTTTGTGTGTCAATAGTATCTGTTCTTGTGGAAGTCATATTCCAAAGTATGGATTCCAGTGTTATTGTTTGTCGATGTTCATGTCTGTTGCTTATTTGTGCATTTTTATGAATAGAATAGAATAAAAAAAAATCCGATTATGGGCCATTTCTGGCATAACAATCACAATATAATATCAGAACATGTAAACAATTCATATAAAGAAACACAAGCTTGATTTTGATTATAGAAACACAATTAACAGAAGATATATAAGTAAATAAGGATTACAGTTTTAAAAAGTAGACATTATAAACTATCGACTACCCTCTACTGGGTCTTTGCACTTAATGTAAGGGAGATAACTATACAAGGTATATTTTGGTGATGGATTGTTTCTCTTACATGTATAAAGAAGTATTCTGAATAAGTTGTCATGGCTATTATCTAGAAACCTAGAGAGTTTTATAATATTGTTAATTCATGTAAATGCAGATACAACTTTTTATGTGTATATAGTGTAGGCTGTCTGTCCATGTGAAATTGTTCAACATTCAAGATTTTGGTTAACTAAAACTGTAGATTGCAGTTATTTTTCTTGTACTAAGATATTGTAAGTGGGGTCTTTATAGAAATCATGCTGTTCGTAATGTCCTGTTGCATCTAGTCTTGTAACACAATTTGTTGCATCGCATCCCAATCACCAAACACATTTGTATTACTTCAATTCCTCAAACAGTTTTGAATGGTGTTACAGGTAAAATGTAACAAGAAAGGAAGTAAAACCAGCTAAAACTATTTTTTAAAATATAACCAAAAAATGTATTCAAATACTACAACGAAAAATATTCACTTACAGAAAATACATAAAATGAATCCAGTATTTCTTTAAAGTCCAATATATGAATAAAGTCCAAATAGTATTGGTAAGTCAGTCCCATTAATGCAATGTCACTTCAAATCTTTCCTGGTTTATTCATTCACAATAGTCCAAATAATCCAATAATCCAATGTCACTAGATGAGCACAATATTTTTTTATCCTCCCAAAATATATTTTAATTCACAGCATCCAAAATTTTGTAAATTCTCAATTAAAATAATGAACCAGATACTCCACTTTGAATACTGATACTGACCAAACAAGAGCCCCAAAAGGCTGTATTTATTCTATCATAGAATGTCATAGAACATTTAGAATATTCCATTAAGATAAACAAGTTATTTTTAAATAACCTTAACAGCGATATAATGCCTCATAGAAGGTCATAGAAGCTTTAGAATATTCCAATAACATTGAATGAGTCATATTATGTATCACATGATGTTAACAATAATAATTTAGAAATTACTAGAATCAGCTATTTTTTGTGTGCTATTAATAGAAACAATCTGACAGCTGGATCAATACACATGTACACTTATATAGCATTATATACATGAGGGTAACAATGACTTGTTCCCAAACTTCATATACACATAACAACTGATGACCTTATGTCCCTCAACATCACCCATTATTGATTGCCTAATTTACTACAGAATTATGGTCCTTTGTTTGACTTAGAATTTAAGGGGTATTCATCGCCTTCACTGATAGTTCTAGTTTTTTCTCGCTGTTATTCAGAAAAAAATGAATTATTGCAATACTATTTTCTTTAGTAAAATACAAACCTTGATTGCTTGTTTCAGATGCTGCGGGTAATTTCTTGTCAGCAGCAGAGAATTTGTCATTCAATGCATTCCGTACTGTGATGGACATCGACGCCATAGGAACTTTTAATGTCACCAAGGTTGTCCATGACGCCTATATGAAGGTATGAGGTCGCAAAACAGAATTGTAAAGCTTTCTGATAATGGAATAAGTGCCCATGTTCAAAGAATCATGCTGCGTTCATATGTTATAAATATTGTTTTAACATCATAAATCTTGCCAGTACATCACACATCTTTTGCAACTCAACCCAAGCCATTGTGCCACTTACTGAGGATATGCATATTCCGGCCAATAATCAATGCAGATTTTGCTGTATTTGTAAGAAATTGTTCATTTACATTCACTTAATACAGTGTTTAATTTGTCAGTATAGTTGGTCAGCTATTGAATGAATATCTTATACTTGGCATCTCAATTATCAGTCCCAAACTTTAGACTTTGTTAAACAATTGTTGTGGTTAATTTACTAATATTAAATTTTATATCTTCGAAGTTTTGTTAGGGTATCAGCTTACATTGAAATGTTGACAATTGTAGTTTAAATCAATAATTATAAGTAAGATACGAGGGGTGTTCCGTTAATAATGCGACTGCTGTATTATTTTGCGGAACTCGTGCAATATTTACATGAAACCACTTTGTATCGCTAGAGTGATCACTGATACATGTCAAAGGTAAAAATCTCATTCATACATTTACTGACATTGGTGCAATGTACATTGCTTTATAGCGTATTCGTTACACTATATGCAAAATGACTGGCAAACGAGCAGAAAATGTGCTTGAAATTAGGGCCTATATTAGAGGTAGGTCATTACTTGGGTTGAAGCCAAAAGACATTCACCAAGAGGTGTGTGACAAGTACGGGGATGGTCAAATGTCGTATAGTACTGTTTGTAAGTGGGTGGCCAAATTTAAATCCGGGCAACAGCGCTTGAAAGATACTGCTCGCCCTGGTCGTCCTGTAACGTCAACGACCAAGAAAAACGTTGAAAAAATCTGTGAAATCCTGAAAACTGATGCTCGATACACAGTAAGACAATTAGCTCGGATGACAAACTTGTCGTTAGCACGAGTTCATCTAATTTTGAAAAAGCATCTGAAAGTTAAGAAAATAAATGCAAGATGGATATGCAAGATGGATACCGCATTTGCTGACAGAGGACCAAAAGAAGTTAAGGGTAACAACAGCGAAAAAACTTCTGAAAATGTATTCGAAATACAGCAAAAAATCTTTGAGAATTTAGTTACGGGTGATGAAAGGTGGGTCCATTATTATGATCCAAAAAGAAAAATATCATATCGAATCTGGGCCACGAAAAATATGAAACGACCAATTATTGCCAAACGAACGCGAACTGTTAAGAAGGTTCTGTATGCAATTTTTTCCACTTCCAACGGTCCCGCCATACGGACGGCGGTGCCAAAAGGCAGAACTGTCACAGGACAGTTTTATCAAAACAGGTCTGAAGTATGTTCGTCTTCTGCATGACAATGCGCCCGCCCACAAAGCCCGTATTGTAACAGACTTTTTGGAGTCAGAGAAGATCACCGTTCTCCCGCACCCTACTTACTCACCAGACCTGGCCCCCTGCGACTATTTTTTTCTTCCCAAGACTAAAAAACCACTTATCTGGGAAGAATGCTCTGGGATCTGCTGTTTACCAGTGTCTTAAGGGTGTACCCGTTCATGAATACGAAAAATGTTTTCAAAAGTGGATTGCGCGGCTCAAAATGTGTGTTTCGGCTAAGGGGGAGTACTTTGAAGGAAATCGCAAAAACAATTGATCAAAAATGATTATAGTATTCTAGTATCAATACCAATCGCATTATTTACGGAACACCCCTCGTATAAATTACATTTAAGGTTTTGTTCATTGATATTGTTTCAGAGCCATGGGGGAGTTATAGTGAACATAACGGCCACACTACAGCACAGAGGTCAAGTCTTTCAAATGCATGCGGGTGCAGCTAAGGCATCCATAGGTGAGGATAATGCACAGGGCAGCTGTAGCTATGTGTTACTTTCATACAGCATTTAGCTATTTCTCCGACATTAAAAGGCTTTCTACAGCTATATCATGACCTTCATGGATTAGAGAAAAAGTTTACAAACAAAATGAGGGTGGTATAGCTGCAGTTTTCATTCATTTGACCTGCTAATAGTAGTTAAGATGGGATAAAACATTTTATTATACTTCCCAGTGAAATAGGCGATTGTATGGTTAGAATAAACCTTATATTCTCATTGTTTATATTTTCACAGTGAGAATATAAGAACTTAAATTCTCACTGCCGGAAAAAATGGAACTATTTTTTTCTACATTTGCTTATAACAGTCATAATTTGTGTCAAAGTTTAGAACTATATTCTATGCACACTAAATATATGTAAATCGTCTCACGCGCTGGCATTACTATATTTATCCACGAATACGTTAAAGGGGATCTGTCGGAATGAAACGTATTTTCTATTTGAAACAGTTTGGTAGTGTTGCATAATAAAAAGTATATAATAAATAGAATATTTGTTGGTTTGGAGTGAATGTAGGATTTATTTTCATCTCGAAGTGAAAAAACTAATATTTTCACTCGTGCTAAAGCACTCGGGGAAAATATAAGTATTTCTTTATCAGTATGTTTTATTAAATCAAGCAGATCAACTACAAAGGTGTTTTCATTTGGGTTTGCAGTATAATTTACTTGAAGGGGTGTCCATGTTCATTTGTTTCCCAAAAAAAGATTGCTTTGTTCCCTAAACTTATCTTTCCAGTGTTTATCTAAAAGTATTTCCAATGTTCCCCAAAAATATTTGCAAATCTTCCCCAAAATTAGTTCTGATGAAATAAAGAACATTTGGCCTACAATAATTATAGTTGCATCTTAGACAACTATTTTTTGAAATGTTATCTTCTTTTATATTAAAACTACATATTAGAATTTTATTTCCTGTAAACTCATATTCCCTAAAAATATGCCAGTGATCCCTTTTTTCCTGAAAATAACAGGCAATGTTTCTTTGTTCCCCAAAAATAAATGACCATGTTCCCTTGTTCCCCAAAACACCTGGGAGACCCTCATGCTGGTGCTAAATATCTGTATGGGTATACCCTTGCTACTGAACGTGTATCTATGCCTTGGGTTTTGACAACCAAAAAACAACAATAAACTAATAAATAACCTAAATCAGTTGTTTCAGCAGTCCAAAAATAAAATGTGCAATTTAAATATACTTTAAGAAATGTTTTCACTATTGTTCGGGGCGCTTGTTTCAGTCAAGGATTTGTCAATAAGTTTTTTTGGACTTTTTAGACAAAATTCATCTACTACCTAATTAAGGTGTATATCAGTGAAACAGGCATTTTTAGTGGTAAATAAAAACACCTTAATTTTCACAATCGGTTGAGAAATAAAAATTCATGTGCGAAAGCTGTTTTTGATGGGTCATTTTCAATGCAAAATATTGCTGCATGAAAAATTTTAATTTTTTTTTTTAGAATTTGTATCCAAAAATAGTTTTAAATTGTTGGATATTAGTAAATTAAGACACCTTGAAAGTGTTATAACAAAATATGAAGGATTAATGAAGTTATTTGAAATTTCTTAATTTTCTGCTGTCAACAAGGAATTTACATAAGAAAAGCCCCATCAAAAAAACATTTTGGCTGTAAAATATTTATTTCTTAACCGATTTTCAAAATAAGTAGTTTTATTTACCACTTAAAATGCCAGTTCTAATGATATATAACTGATGTACGTATTATTTAAATTGTTCAAGTTACTGCAGAAAAACCTTTGGCTGAAACAAGTGCCCCAAACAGTAATTCTTTGTGGTGGGTGGTTGCAACTTGTCATACAACAAGTTACCTTGACCTTTGAGCAAGACTAATTCAACATTAACATCTCTAGTGGTCCTCCATTAACTCATTGGAGCACATACATCAAGTTTTGTTTCAACCGAGCCAGCAGAAGTTAAGTAATAAAATAATAACCTTTTTAATAACTTTTTGTCTGAGGCCACATTCACCATCTGTCAACTCCGTCAAACTGTGACGTTGACCATTCAACTCTAAAATCAATAACTTTTAAGCTAAGAGGAACACATATACCTGTACCGAGTTTGATTGTTAACTCATTCAGTTGAACTTAAGTTATGGTGCTAAATCCAAAAGTGACGTCTGTCAAACCGTGACTTTGACCTTTCAATACCAAAATCAATAGGGATCTTCCTTAAAGGGACACATGGCAATCTCGCAGTGTTTATTTAGCATTACAATTAACCTCTCAATTAATTTATCCAGTATCAGTTTGACTTTAAAACTGCTAGCATATAATTCAATAAAATTTTGAGTTTTCATTTTTCAGTCCAACTCTGCTTTTCCAGAGTAGTCTGATACACTGACTTCCAGGACGCGCCATGGTGTTATGGTTAGCACTGCGGCTCAGTAACCCAGGGATCGCGCCTTCAATCCCAGCCAGGACCGAATTTGGCTTAATTATCAAAATATAATTTAAAAAGTATTTCCTACCTTGCCTGTCCTTCAGATGAGACTTTAAACCGAGGTCTGCTCGCTAAAATGCCCATAGTAAACAGCGAGTACAAATAAACGCTTATACACAGACTTTCGTTATTAGCGGTAGATGCACTATTTTCAAACAACATTTATTTAAAAGAGCTCTGAAAAACTTGAAAAAAGGTGAACGAATTATCAAAATACCATGAAAAACAAAGGAGATATGACCTATTGAAAATTGACGAAGAACATAAGTGGAGGTGGCCATCTTGGAATTGACAAAGTATACTTAAAAGCAAAGAAAATCACTGCAAATTGATCAAAAATAAATATACAGATGTAAAATGTATAAATTGTGTGCTTATTTTTCATTTGCAGTGATTTTCTTTGCTTTAAAAGACATTTTGTCAATATGCCATAGATGGTAAAAAGGCGCAATGACGTCATCGTTCCAAGGCGGCCACCTCCATTTATTTATGCAAATTTTCAATAGGTCATATCTCCTTTATTTTTCATGGTATTTTGATAATTCTTGTTCCAAGTTTTTCAGAACCCTTTAAAATAAAGTTTGTTTGAAAATAGTGCATCATCCCCTTTAATCTGGATACTATGTCAAATGGTTGTTTATTATAAGTTATCTTTAACTATTTTCAGAAACAATGACAAAGCATTTAGCAGTAGAATGGGGAGAAAAAGGAATCCGTGTGATGTGTATAGCTCCTGGGCCTATAGGCGACACCGAAGGCATGAACAGACTAGGTATGTTGGAGCGAGTTACTATGTGATTTAAAAAATATATTGATAGATTTATAGTTTCATCCTTAGGTGTTTTTTTGTAATAAACACACAAAATATTTTCCATAATGTCAAGTGCATCAAAATACCTTACGTGCTTAATTTAGAATAACATGTCTGCCTTTTTTTGAAACATGCTTCCATATCAATGGTGTTTAAATATTTTTAAGTTTTCCTGATATGTCTTTGTATTTGCATGTTTGCTAATGATGAATCATGCTTTTTACTTATTTGTTACATATTTGTACTTTCTCAAACACACAACTATAGAAATAGCAAGTAACTTTTTCGTTTTGCCAGTTACAAAAAATGCTACTGGTGAAATATTGCCAGTCCAAATTGTTGCTAAATTTGAGCCCTGAGTGTTGAAGGGAATCATTCAAATTAGAACCTAAAATAATAATCCAGTATCCTTTTGACTTTGAAGCTCCTTAAGTTTAATTAAATAAAAGGTATAAAAATTTGGCATTTTTAACTTTTCTACCATATGTTAAAAAACTTAGTGTTGAAATATAATCAACAATTAGTAAAATGCAAAAACAATTTGCTTTGAACTATTCACATAATTATTACTATTAACATTACGTGGTCCGAGTATTAACTTTCACACCCCATCCAACCCCTTCTCCTGTTGTATCTCATTACTTGGTCCGAGTATTAACTTTCATAGCCCATCCAACCCCTTCTCCTGTTGTATCTCATTTCGTGGTCCAAGTATTAACTTTCATACCCCATTCAACCACTTCTCCTGTTGTATCTCATTACGTGGTCCGAGTATTAACTTTCACACCCTATCCAACCCCTTCTCCTGTTGTATCTCATTACGTGGTCCAAGTATTAACTTTCAAACCTAATCCAACCCCTTCTCCTGTTGTATCTCATTAAGTGGTCTGAGTATTAACTTTAACACCCCATCCAGCCCCTTCTCCTGTTGTATCGAATTGCAGGGTCCGAGTATTAACTTTCACACCCCATCCAACCCCTTCTCCTGTGGTATCTCATTTCGTGGTCCGAGTATTAACTTTCATACCCCATCTAACCCCTTCTCCTGTTGTATCTCATTACGTGGTCCGAGTATTAACTTTCATACCCCATTCAACCCCTTCTCCTGTTGTATCTCATTACGTGGTCCGAGTATTAACTTTCATACCCCATCCAACCCCTTCTCCTGTTGTATCTCATTACGTGGTCCGAGTATTTACTTTCAAACCCCATCCAACCCCTTCTCCTGTTGTATCTCATTAAGTGGTCTGAGTATTAACTTTCACACCCTATCCAACCCCTTCTCCTGTTGTATCTCATTACATGGTCCGAGTATTAACTTTTAAATGCCATCCAACCCCTTCTCCTGTTGTATCTCATTAAGTGGTCCGAGTATTAACTTTCACACCCCATCCAGCCCCTTCTCCTGTTGTATCGAATTGCAGGGTTCGAGTATTAACTTTCACACCCCATCCAACCGCTTCTCCTGTTGTATCTCATTACGTGGTCCGAGTATTAACTTTCATGCCCCATCTAACCCCTTCTCCTGTTGTATCTCATTAAGTGGTCCGAGTATTAACTTTCTTACCCCATCCAACCCCTTCTCCTGTTGTATCTCATTACGTGGTCCGAGTATTAACTTTTATACCCCATAGAACCCCTTCTCCTGTTGTAGCTCATTACGTGGTCTGAGTATTAACTGTCATACCCCATCGAACCCCTTCTCCTGTTGTATCTCATTACGTGGTCCGAGTATTAACTTTCATACCCCATCAAACCCCTTCTCCTGTTGTATCTCATTACGTGGTCCGAGTATTAACTTTCATACCCCATCCAACCCCTTCTCCTGTTGTATCTCATTATGTGGACGAGTATTAACTTTCACACCCAAACCAACCCCTTCTCCTGTTGTATCTCATTACGTGGTCCGAGTATTAACTTTCACACCCCATCCAACCCCTTCTCCTGTGGTATCTCATTACGTGGTCCGAGTATTAACTTTCATACCCCATCCAACCCCTTCTCCTGTTGTATCTCATTGCGTGGTCAGATTATTAACTTTCAATCCCCATCCAACCCTTTTTCCTGTTGTATCTCATTGCATGGTCCGAGTATTAACTTTCATACCCCATCCAACCCCTTCTCCTGTTGTATCTCAATGCGTGATCCGAGTATTAATTTTCAAACCCCATCCAACCCTTTCTCCTGTTGTATCTCATTACGTGGTCTGAGTATTAACTTTCACACCCCATCCAACCCCTTCTCCTGTTGTATCTCATTGCGTGGTCCAAGTATTAACTTTCATACCCCATCCAACCCCTTCTCCTGTTGTATCTCATTGCGTGGTCCGAGTATTAATTTTCATACCCCATCCAACCCCTTCTCCTGTTGTATCTCATTGCGTGGTCCGAGTATTAGCTTTCATACCCCATCCAACCCTTCTCCTGTTGTATCTCATTGCATGGTCCGAGTGTTATCTTTCATACCCCATCCAACCCCTTCTCCTGTTGTATCGCATTGCGTGGTCCGAGTATTAACTTTCATACCCAATCCAACCCCTTCTCCTGTTGTATCTTATTGCGTGGTCCGAGTATTAACTTTCATACCCCATCCAACCCCTTCTCCTGTTGTATCTCATTGCGTGGTCCGAGTATTAACTTTCATACCCCATCCAACCCCTTCTCCTGTTGTATCTCATTGCATGGTCCGAGTATTAACTTTCATACCCCATCCAACCCCTTCTCCTGTTGTATCTCATTGCATGGTCCGAGTATTAATTTTCAAACCTCATCCAACCCCTTCTCCTGTTGTATCTCATTGCATGGTCCGAGTATTAACTTTCATACCCCATCCAACCCCTTCTCCTGTTGTATCTCATTGCATGGTCCGAGTATTATCTTTCATACCCCATCCAACCCCTTCTCCTGTTGTATCGCATTGCGTGGTCCGAGTATTAACTTTCATACCCCATCCAACCCCTTCTCCTGTTGTATCTCATTGCGTGGTCCGAGTATTAACTTTCATACCCCATCCAAACCCTTTGTCTGTTGTATCTCATTGCATTGTCTGAGTATTAACTTTCATACCCCATCCAACCCCTTCTCCTGTTGTATCTCATTGCGTGGTCTGAGTATTAACTTTCATACCCCATCCAACCCCTTCTCCTGTTGTATCTCATTACGTGGTCCGAGTATTAACTTTCAAACCCCATCCAACCCCTTTTCCTGTTGTATCTCATTATGTCGTCCAAGTATTAACTTTCATAGCACATCCAACCCCATCTCCTGTTGTATCTCATTACGTGGTCCGAGTATTATTGCATAAAACATCCAGCCCCTTCTCCTGTTGTATCTCATTACGTGGTCTGAGTATTAACTTGCATACCCCATCCAACGCCTTCTTCTGTTGTATCTCATTACATGGTCCGAGTAGTTACTTTCATACCCTATCTAACCCTTTCTCTAAGATGCGAAAAGGTAATTTTAAACAGGTAATCACATTTTTTCTGTAATAAACATTTTTAAACATGTTTTATTGTCAAAATATCCGTTATAAAATCCTGCTAATATAAGCTTTCCCATCGCTTAATGGAATTAATGCGGGAACACGTAATGTTTGCAAATATGTAAGTTCTGTAGAAACTTTAAAAGAATAAATAAAGATTGCCATGTGTCTGTTTAATTTTTATATAATTCTTGCACCAAAGCACCAAATGACCTGAAAGTAAATATTGACATACAAGCTTTGTGAAGTAGTAATTGAACAAAAATTTAAGTTTTAGACAAGCTTAGACAAGCTCATTATACAGGATATGTTATGTATTTTATAGCTACATTACAACTCAAATTTGGATAATTCAGGATAATATATTGAAGGTTAATTGTATTGAAATAATGAGAATAGTGACAGTATATTTGTCGTTTTATGGTCGCAAATTTTGTTTATTGGCGACATGTTAGCCGAGCCATTAAACGCAAATTGGGACCATTAAATGGCTGATTTACTCTCACAAAGGTCAACATTTCAATACTGGTTAACCCGTTTCTAATGTATTTCATTGCTTTTGACAGTTTTACTGACAAGCGCATTGAAATGAAACTAATTGACGTCGTATTTTTGATGGTTAAACGTCACGACTATTATGCACTATTTTTTTAACGTCAACCAATCGGATTGCAGGATTTTTGTCAAATGTGTTAAAATTAAATATATTATTTTACAGGTGGACGAACTCTGAATAATGATTACATCAAGAACATTCCTGTTCAGCGTATTGGTAAGAGGGAGGACATTGCCAATTCGGTGTTATACGTGGTCAGTGATGCGGCACAACTTCTCACTGGAACTACTATCGTAGCAGACGGCGGTTCACATCTCACCAGCGAAAATAATCTAAGTAGAATAAGGCGAATTTTCGAAATGCAATCAAAAATGTGAAAAACATACAAATTCATTTTAAATGAAATTACCTAAACTCAGGTTGGTAAAACTTAACCATTGGTAAAAATTCTAGCGTAAAATCAGCTGGTGTTTCGTGGGCTTTATGATATGGCACGTTGGCTGGAAATGCTGGCATTGATGATATAGCGCAGGGATGAACGACAACAATATAGTGATTCCCTTTTAAGCTTTCTATCATGCAAATTAGTCCCAAAACTAGCACAAATCTGAGCAAATAGTCTAGCAAATTAACTATGTAGATAAAGTCGAATTAAGTACCGGTAAGCAGATAGACCCAAATTAAGTATTTAAAGCAAATATAGTCAAATAAGTAAGCAGATAAACCCATATTAAGTATTTTAAGCAGATGTATTAAATCAGATAGTCAAACAAGTAAGAAGATGAAATTCAAGCTAAGTATTAAAGCAGATAAAGTTGAATTAAGTAAGAACATAAAGTTGAATTAAGCAAGAACATAAAGTTGAATTAAGTATGGAAATAAAGTTGAATTAAGTAAGCAGATAAAGTCAAATTAGGAATTAAAGCAGATAAAGTTGAATTAAGTAAGAACATAAAGTTGAATTAAGTATTAAAGCATATACAGTTGAATTAAGTAAGAACATAAAGTTGAATTAAGTATTAAAGCATATACAGTTGAATTAAGTAAGAACATAAAGTTGAATTAAGTATTAAAGCATATACAGTTGAATTAAGTAAGAACATAAAGTAGAATTAAGTATTAAAGCATATACAGTTGAATTAAGTGAGAACATAAAGTTGAATTAAGTATTAAAGCATATACAGTTGAATTAAGTAAGAACATAAAGTTGAATTAAGTATTAAAGCATATACAGTTGAATTAAGTAAGAACATAAAGTTGAATTAAGTATTAAAGCGTATACAGTTGAATTAAGTAAGAACATAAAGTAGAATTAAGTATTAAAGCATATACAGTTAAATTAAGTAAGAACATAAAGTTGAATTAAGTATTAAAGCATATAAAGTTGAATTAAGCAGGGAGTAATTATACAGGGAGGAGACACGGGTTCATAAACGCTCTAGTTTATCGATTTATGTTGTCGTGCTAGAACACCGCCATTTTATCGATACAGGTAATATGATCGTAAGCTCGTTACATTTGAAAAGTTAAAATTTCAGCCAACATCCCAAAATAGGCAGTTTTTACAGCCTTATGTTTTATGTTATAATCAACATCACGAAATTACCTTCTTGACAAAGATAAATATGTCTACTATTCACTTTTTGTTATTATTAATGCCTAATAAAACCCGTACTTCATACCTCGTTTGAAATATCTCTACACCATTTTCATTTTGAAAAATTAAAGATTTCAGCTGATATCTTAAAAGAGGCATTTTCATCACCTCTTTTTAGGCTTTGTCTTATAATCACCACCGTGAAATTACCTTCTTGACAAAGATAAATATGTCTGCTATTCACTTTTTGTTATTATTAATGTCTAATATAATCTGTAGTCTCGTATCTCATTTTCAATAGCTATACACTGTCACCATTTTTATTTGGCGCTTAGTGGCGCCATCTTTGTTACACGGAACCGGCTGGTAAAATGTGCTTTTATATATGAAGACAAATACACGCTCCGTATCAGAGGACACAGTGTGAATAAATAATACTTATGTTTACATTTTGCACCTTTATTGAGTTTGTAAGAGTAATAATTGATAAGAATTTGCTGTTTTTCACATACGCATGCAACAACCGGAAGTATTCATTTTAACGCAGTAGTGAAACACACGCACGACAACATAAAATGGCAAAACGATCCTTGTCTCCTCCCTGTATATTTACTCCCTGAATTAAGTAAGGAGTAAAACGCTGAATGAAGTAAGACCATAAAGTTAAATTAAGTAAGCAGATAAAGTCAACTTAGGTATTAAAGCAGATTAAGTTGACTTAAGTAAGAACATTAAGTTGAATTTGAAAATAATTTTTAGATAAGTAAGTTCACAACAATGTCTGACTATGCACTTTGTATAACATGTACTAGTAGTTACTATATAGATGTATATTTGAACATTTATTCATTATCAGGTCCACAAGTAAGTTATGTGGCTTATTAAGCAGACTGTAGACATGTACTTACGAATACACATTGTTATATATTTTGATTGTTATAAATTTTTAATGACAGAGCAACTCTGCAGTTCAGGGTGAGAAGGTCCTAGGCCCATTCTCCATATTTTATCTCGATGTACCTGGAGGATGAGCCTAGCATGCTCATGTCTGTTAAGCGCCATATAACCTTCATGTGTTGGTGCGCCTTAAAACCCAATTCAATTCTATTTAATGACAGTGTTTTATGATAAATACTTCATCTTCATGATTCGTAATAATGTTGTATAATTATTATATGATTTATTTATGATTACACAGTATATTGATTGATCGCAGCTTATGTTTTGTATAGCAGTTGTTTAATAAACTGATAAATTGTTGTAAAGTTTGCTTTTATGTTTTTTCTTTAAAGGGACACACGGCAATTGTGTTTTTAGCTCAACTGATCAAAGAACAGCAGAGCTTATGCTGTGTTGCGGCGTCTGTCATCTGTCCGTCCGTCTGTCAGTATGTACGTCCGTCCGTCTGTAAACCTTTACTTGTAACGACTTCTCCTCTGAAACTTCTTGGCGGTTTTTCTTGAAACTTCACAGGAATGTCTAGTTTATCCGAGCAAAATTCCAGGTCGGCCGGAAATTCAAGATGGCCGCCACGGCTAAAAATAGTTTTTTTTTGATTCCACGATAAACATGGCCACCAGGGGCCATCTTTGTTTACATAGAGTTATATAGTAAAAATTTGTAGCGACAACTCCTCTGCAACTACTTCATGGATTTTCATGAAACTTCATAGAAATGTTGCTCTTGATGTCTAGTAGATCCTAGCGAAATTTCAGGTCGGCCATAAATTCAAGATGGCCACCACGGCTAAAAATAGATTAAATAAATATAGTTTTTGAAAATTATAAGTAATATTGATATGGGTCTTTTTCTTAAATGATCAGCATGACATGGTGTTAATCCTAGTTGTAAATTATTTTGATTCAACGTTAAACATGGCCTCCAACCGCCATTTTTGTTAAATAGAGTTTATATAGTAAACATTTGTCAGCTCCTCTGAAACTACTTGACGGATGTTCATGAAATTTCAAAGGAATGTTGCTCTTGACGTCTAGTTGATCCCAGCAAAATTTCAGGTCGGCCGGAAATTCTAGATGGCCGCCACGGCTAAAAATAGAATTTTTAAAAACAAGTTTGTAGCGACTACTTCTTGAAAACTATAAGTGATATTGATATGGACTTTTTCTAAAATGTCAGCATGACATGATGTTGATCCTTGTCGTAAATTATTTTGATTCGACATTAAACCTAGCCGCCAGTGGCCATCTTTGTTAACATAGAGTGTGTATTGTAATTTGTTTTAGCGACTACTCCTCTGAAACTACTTAATGGATTTTCATGAAAAACCACAGGAATGTTGCTGTTGATGTCTAGTTGATCCTAGCCGGCCGGAACTTCAAGATGGCTGCCACTGCTAAAAATAGATTTTTTAGAAACGAGTTTGTAGCGACTACTTCTTGAAAACTGCAAGTGATATTGATATGGGACTTTTTCTAAAAAAGGGTTAGATGGGGTATGAAAGTAAATACTCGGACCACGTAATGAGATACAACAGAAGTAAAAAGTATGATTTATCATTTGCAAACATGCTACATTTCTAATATTCGGCTTTTGATGAAACTTCATACTAGGAACATTTGTTACGATGCCAAGTTGCTTCTGGCTAAATAACTGCCAGAAGCAATGATTTCCATGGGTAGAAATAGACATGACAAGAGTTGTGCAAGGGATGAGGGAAATATCGAGTTAAAATGTTCAAAACCCATAGTATAGCCTTTTTCAACTATTTAAGGGACATAAATCTGTCATAAAAAGTTCAGTCAGTTTGTCATATAAACTGGAAAAAGACAGAAGCAAGAGTGTTCACAAGTCATTTTCAGGGATTGTTTAATCATTTATGGGGCATAACTCTGGGATTTCAAATTTAATAAGGCATGCCTTATTTTAAACTTATTAATTTTACATCGATTGTAACGAATCACTCTCGATGCCTTCCTGGGTAGAACCAGTACTAAGCAAATGCATATAAAGTGGCTAAGGCCTTATTACTTGTCTTAGAGACGTTATGACGATTCACATTCTGATCAAGTTAGATGGGAATATGAGTTGAGTTTAATTGGGTTTTACAGCGCATCAACACAAAAAGGTTATATGGCGCCAACAGGAATGAACATTCCAGGCCCACCCTACATTTACATTGAGATGAAAATATGCAAAAGGGGCCTAGAACCTTCATTTTTCGCTGGATCCATGATTATTGTTTTCTGCCACCACTCAAATAGCACCTGAAACAATACAGGGCTCATAAAGACCGTCAATGAACATGGCAAAAAATGACAAAATGAACATGAATTGTGGGGAATTTTAACCCGTTGTCTGGATAAGCAATGGTCCTATTCTTGCCCGGGATCCACACATGGTTGGGAATGTGAGAGAATGGAGTTACTGTATATTGCAACAATGCAAAAAAACAGGATTTTCATCAATAAAAGGAACTTAACTCTGCAATACAATGTTCAGAATACTTGTTACATGAATTTGTCCAAGTAATAAACATTCTGGGCAGGTTATGAGAAGATAGTAGAAAACGATTAATTAGGAGCTAGATTGTTCAAAAGTCCTAATTACAAGATTGTTAAACACTGCAAGGGCCATTTTAAGACTAATGAGTCATCCCGAAATGGCCTTAACAGTAGTCGAATCACAAAGACCACGATATATGATCATCTTCTCATGATGGCAAACAATCTCACTAAATATGGCTTGAATCCATTCCAGTGGCAACAAAGTTCCTAAGAGGCCCTAAAATTGTATAAGTCCAAAAAAAAACATAGCTACATTAACAATTGTCGAATCAGAATGATGATTACATGATGGCAAACTTTCCTACTAAATATGGTTTGAATCTGTTCAAAACTGCACTGGTTGTTGCAACAAGGTTGTTAAAATGCCCTACAAATTCTAAGTACAAAAAATCCATAGCTAGATTAGCAATTGTCGAATCAGAATGATGATTATATATGATCCTCACATGATGGGAAACAATCCCAATAAATATGGTTTGAATATGTTCAAAACTGAATGACTAGTTGTGGCAACAAGGTTGTTTATAGGCCCGAACATTTTCTAAGTCCAAAAAAGTCATAGCTACATTAACAATTGTCGAATCAGAATAGTGATTATATATGATCCTCACATGATGGCAAACAATCCTACTAAATATGGGTTGAATCCGTTCAAAACTGAATGACTAGCTGTGGCAACAAGGTTCTTAATAAGTCCAAAAAGGCCATAGCAATATTAACAATTGACGATTAAAAATGATCATTCTCACATGATGGCAAACAGTCCTACCAACTATGATTTGAATCTCTTTAAAACTGAATAACAATTGCTCACACAAGGTTATTATAAGGCGTTGACAATAATAACTCCAAAAAGTCCATAACATAACACATAACATTTTTCGAATCAAAAGGATGATTAAATAATTGTAGTCATCTTCACCTGATTGCAAACAATCCTACCAGATATGAAGTGGATCCCTTTAAAACTGAATGACAAGTTGCCACGACAGTGCTAATGCTTATATGTTGCCTCTCAAATGTCAAATATTGACTGTTGTCTGGATTGTCTCATAAGTCAAATATAGGCTGTTGTCTGGATTGTCTCATAAGTCAAATATAGGCTGGATACAGCTGAATATACAGTCATGTTGTGTCCCATAGGTCAAATATTGGCTGGTGCAGCCGATTATACAACTATGTTGTCTCTCAAATGTCAAATATTGACTGTTGTCTGGATTGTCTCATAAGTCAAATATAGGCTGGATACAGCTGAATATACAGTCATGTTGTGTCCCATAGGTCAAATATTGGCTGGTGCAGCCGATTATACAGCTATGTTGTGTCTCATAAGTCAAATATTGACTGTTGTCTGGATTGTCTCATAAGTCAAATATAGGCTGGATACAGCTGAATATACAGTCATGTTGTGTCCCATAGGTCAAATATTGGCTGGTGCAGCCGATTATACAGCTATGTTGTCTCTCAAATGTCAAATATTGACTGTTGTCTGGATTGTCTCATAAGTCAAATATAGGCTGGATACAGCTGAATATACAGTCATGTTGTGTCCCATAGGTCAAATATTGACTGGTGCAGCCGATTATACAGCTATGTTGTGTCTCATAAGTCAAATATTGACTTTGCAGCCGATTATACAGTTGTTGTGTGACTTATTAGTCAAATATTGGCTAGGTGCAGTTAATTGTACAGTTCTGTTTTGACTCATAAGTCAAATATTGGCTGGTGCAGCCAATAATACAGTTCTGGTGTGCCTCAGAAGTGCAATTATTTACTGTGACCATAAGTAAAATTATTGGCTGTGTCTCAAAAGTACAATATAGACTGGATGCAGCTGATTATACAGTTTCACGTTCTATTTATCAAAAGAGGTCACGATCCTTTTATTTTGCACATTTAGTGGCTGACCCATTTACATCCATTATGATTACCTCGTCGATTGTGTAATGACCGGACAGATTGTGGAACCTATTAAGTGTCTTCCTTAATCATAAACAGGAAGGCCACATGTAATCTTGGACTTTAATCGTATCTTTTTGTACACTTAAAGATTAATTCTCTATTATTTATTGCAGAATTATGGCCCATTGTTGGACTCAAAATAAAAAAGGGGTATTCATCACCATCATTTGCTTTAGCTTCTGCCAAGTATTTGAGTACTTTCTTGGCGGTTTTAGGCTTTTATTTTTATATTCATATATATATGACTATCTCTGTATATGTCTTATCTCGCCTACTAATGCTGCCTAGTAGGTTAGACGATAGAGTCTGTTGTGGATTTCTTTATTTACATTCGTTTTATTGGTGAAGATTAGTGTATCTTCAAACCCGGTTAAAACCAGCAGCAGCGTTTTTTCTTTTACCTCTGACCATATTTTAATATTGTCGACCCTTTCACGTTTTTGATGTCACATACGCTAATATTAAATGAGTATACTTATATCCATGTATGTGTTCTGTGCTAACATAATGCGTGTCTTGGATTGCTGCGTTTCTTTCATGCTTCACAATACCTTTGTATCTACAGCTATCTGTTTCGTTCCTGTACACTCCGTGATTGGTGTGAACCCTATAGCAATATAGTTCGTTCCTGTACACTCCGTGATTGGTTTGTACACTCCATGATTGGTGTGAACCCAATAGCAATATAGTTCGTTCCTGTACTCTCCGTGATTGGTTTGTACACTCCTTGATTGGTGTCTCCGTGATTGGTGTGAAACCTGTAAAATTATATTTTCGTTCCTGTACACTCCGTGATTGGTTTATACACTTCGTGATTGGTGTGAACCCCAGGGGCGTAGCTAGAGCTTGAAAGAAGTGCAAGCAACTGAGATCAAATGGTCGCGGTCGAGAAGGTTGTGTTTGTGTGCTGGGGGCGGGGTGGGCGTGGTAACGGGGGTGGAGAGGAGATATCCCTATCCTATTTTTTAAAGGTGTTTCGGGTTCTTTCCAATATTTTGTTTATTTTGTTTAGATAAATTGGTGTTTTTAAGCACGTTGGTAGACAGTACCTAATGCATCTTTTGATTGCATCACACGATTCTTAGTGTAATCTAATATATAGGAAATAGCATAGGGATACAATAGCATAGTAAGAAATACATTTATAAAATATTATTTAAATAAAAGTACGAATATGACTATATATCAACACTAAACTAAATATATTTAACATATTTGTAAAGGCGTGTATATTTGAAATTATATACAAAAGCAGCAGCGAAGCTAATCTTTTAAGATGGTGATTTCATACATTCACATAAGTAGCAAATCACCTCGCCTGTTTTTGGAAGTAGGTATACAAATCCAAAGGGAAATGAAGCATTCATGTAACCCAGTGAACCAAAAATTTCAAAACATAACAAAACATAACAAAGATAAATACGAGGCAATACATGTGATACCACAAATATAAATGGTTGACAATACGGCTACCGCCTTGAAACGGTCAGTGGCAAAATGGCCGCTTGGGGTTTAAGCCAGGTTCTAGGGTGCACCAAACCACACTCTTACCATATTGTCATCTAATTAAAACGGGTCGATTTACCAGAAATCACCACTAGGCTTTATCTAACAAACAGGTCATATAAGCATAGCACAAAGATGATCGTGTATATATCAATATAAAAAGAATATAGAAATTCACAAAGCAAGTACTCACTACCTTGGCAGAATCCAGAACAAAAAATAAAATAATTGTTTGACATGTGTTTATAGACTGAATATCAAAATCGCCGGCTATATCTATACCTTCCTGGTAAAGCGATGCGTTCGAATAAAATCTCTCGCCGCACACCTTCATTGAAATCACAAGTCTCTTTTTAAAGAAAGGATTAACTAAATACTGTACTCTGATACTGAACCTCCGGAGAAGCTCCTCCGAGATTGGTTTGTACACTCCGTGATTGGTGTGAACCCTGTTAAATTATATTTTCGTTCCTGTATACTGCGTGATTGGTTTGTACACTCCGTGATTGGTGTGAACCCTATAGCAATGTATTTCGTTCCATTACACTCCGTGATTGGTTTGTACACTCCGTGATTGGTGTGAACCATATAGCAATGCATTTCGTTCCAGTACACTCCGTGATTGGTTTGTACACTCCGTGATTGGTTTGTACACTACGTGATTGGTGTGAACCCTGTAAAACTATATTTTCGTTCCAGTACACTCCGTGATTGGTATGAACTTATCTTTCGTGAAGTAAACTACGTGTATGAGCTGTATGAGAACGGGAACTGTATAAGGCTGTACTTTCGCTCTAGTTTTTAACAAGTTTAATAAAAAATGGTATGAACGTGTTTATGACCAAGCCTAGACGACGGCAGGTCTAAGTGAATTTAAAACACAATTTTGAAAAACAAGATTGACAACGACCTGGTATCCATTGAAAGCACATACATCTGACGCCGTCCCACATCATCCCAGGCCGTTTTGGCGTTTATGCTTCGGAGAAAGAATTTCCGTGCCTCAACTCTAAAGTGTCTACGACCTTTACACACTATACACTTCTATACCACATAACCTGGTCAATGAGACCTTGATCCAACTTAGTTTCTCGTGCGTAATTATGTCAGGGCTCTCTTAACAAACATCTCTATCTCTTTCTCTCTCTCTCTCGGCCCTAAACAACATACACTTTGTTGATGCGTCGTAAAGCAGCAACACTCAAATTCACATTGTAGTTTCTAAGGACAATTTTCTCAAAAGAACTCGAAAGAGGCTCGTTTTGAATATCTTTACCGACTTCGTTACTTATAATTATTGAATAAGTAGCCACACATATGAACTCTTTTACTATCCTCTAGTTATTTCATACAGGTTACACATTAATTTAGGCAATATGCAAAACAACATCTCTATGTGATCTTGAATACATAAACTGCTGTTGTTGCTGCCTTGACTTAAACAAACTTAAGGGTAAATGTACTTCACTTCTAGTTGTGTTGTTAGACATCTTACTTAAACTCATGCAGACACTTACTGAACACGAATTTTTGTTTAGGCTAAAACACTTTAAACAGTATAAGGATTCTGCAAATCTTTGGTCAACAAAATACAACATCAACGTTTAAAAAGGTTAGTGAATAAAGCATATGTTTTACTGTAATTTGAATTAAGTTTCAATCTTCTTTATTTATTAACGGTTATTAAACCTTCTACAAATCACATTCAAGAACACAAACATTTTCTACAATACAATTAAACTCATTTCTCAATATCCTTTAAAACATCGTTTTATTCGATATACAAATTTGGTAGAATTCTAACGCAAAACGAAGCTTCCATGCTTTAAACAAGTGAATCACTCGCATGATGATCTTCGCAAAGATGAAACAATTGTCAAAGCGGCTTATAACATAATAAGTTCACGCAGTCGATGGCACGCCATCGCAAATTCCCGCACCCGCCTTAATGTGTTTCCGGTCCAGTAAGTGTATATATGGTTATAGGTTGGGATCTCATCGGTTTCCAAGTTATGACCCATGGGGCTATGTCCCAAGGGGTGGAGATGTATCCAGGGCCCAATGCTGATTGGATGGTTGTATATGTCTGTTCATGCCCAGTAAGTGTATACTTATATGGTTATATGGCGGGGATCTCAACAGTTTCCAAGTTATGACACAAAGGTTATGTCCCAAGGGTTGGAGATAGACCCAATGTCCGATGCTGATTGGATGGTTGTATCTTTCTCTTCATGCTCATTAATGGTATATATGGCTATATGGTGGGATTTCAAAGGTTTCCAAGTTAAGGGCAGTTTCCTCAGGGATGGGGATAAACCATGCTGGTTGGGTGGTTGTATCTGTTCATGCCAAGTAAGTGTATAGATGGTTATAGGGTGTGGATCTCAACGGTTTCCAAGTTATGACTTGTGGTTTCCGAGAAGAATCGTTTTTGAGGGTTTCTTGTATATAAGTCTGGATATTGGACCGCAAGCTTATGGTACATGCAAAATATTAGACATCTAGCTCATCAGAGAAGAAGATTGTTTTTAAAATGTTTCCTTTATAATTATATGTAAAGCTGTGACCCCGCGGGGGCGGAGACAGATTTGATCCCAGAATCACCATTTGAACACACTTGGTAGAGGACCATAGGATTATGCTGCATGCGATATATGAGCGTTCCCTACCTTGTGTTTTCAGAGAAGACGATTTGTTTAAGATTTTTCCCTATATAAGTCCATGTGAAACATATGAATCATGGGATGGGATCAAATTTGACCCCAAGGTCACCTTTTAACAACCTTTGTAGAGGACTATACGATTATAGTAAATGCAAAACAGTAAACCTCTCTTTCTTGTAGTTTGATGATAATTCTGAAAATTCTTCTATATAACTATATGTAAAACTGTGACCCCGGGGCGGGGTCAGATTTGACCCCAGTCACCATTTGAATGAACTAGACAGAGGACTATAGGCTGATGTAACACGCAATATATGATAACTCTCTGCCTTGTGATTTTGGAGAAAATTGTTCAAGTTCCCAATGACAGTCACCACTTTCATTTATATAATTTGTCTTTGTCAAGTTTGGTAAAGACCAGATACAAATGAAGGTGCTGGAGTATTCACAAGGCACACTTTTGCATAAATCAAGGGCCATAACTCTAGTGTTACTGATCCGATATTGCTGGTTTTCGAACTTGTTCGAGCTTTCCTTAATAGCAACATTCTGGTTAAGTTTAGTACAAAAATGAATGTGCTAGTATGTTCACAGGGCAGAATATGACATTTTTAAAACAAATCAAGCGCCATAACTCTAGTGTTACTAATACATTCTTGATGCTGTTTTTCCGAGCTTTCATTAATATCACAAAATCTGGTAAAGTTTAGTAAATATCAAATACAAAATGAAAGTACTAGAACGTTTACAAGGCAGAATATGACATGTTTCAAGAACTCAAGGGAACACACCTCTGGTGTTACTAATCTGATCTGGTTGTTTTCGAACTTGTCCGAGCTTTCATTGATATGAAGACCATGACAAGTTTGGTAATGACCAAATTAAAATGAATGTGCTAGAGTGTTCACAAGGTAAATGCAAACGGACGGCGAAGGACGGACGACGGACGACACTTCATCTCATAAACTCTGCTGGCCGATGGCCAGTAGAGTAAAACGACTACCTCAAAACTTGTTTTTGATTTCGTGCATAATATATAATTGCTAGTGCTTATCTTTCTGCTATTTATATCTTTGCTTTGTATAACTAGTGAACATGTTTACTGTTGTTTGATTTCGAACAAAACACATCCTAACCCAGGATATTTATTTAAGCACATCCTTTGTTTGTGTTCGTTCTTCTCAGGCTATAGCATGGAGAAAACAAACCCGGATCAAATAATTGAAGAACTTGGAGGATGCGGACGATATCAAATACGGATGAGTGTGACCTCCCACGTGATTAAAAGCGCCATCAGCTGGAGCGTTATATCCATGGTTGTCATCTCTACCACGCCGCCCTGGTGGTGCGATTTTCCAACCATCGATAACTCTACCATGACCAATACGACATCACACGAGTATACAACCAACACGACCTCACTTTTTAAATCGTGTTATTCTGTAAACAATACAAAATGTACACATTTTCGGTTTGGCGGCTCTAAAACTTTTGTAAGCGAGGTATGTTTTCATGTTTGCATTTGCAAGTGTCCTTTTAGCCGGATTGCGAAGCAAATCCAGGCTTAAAGTTTGGTGATTTCTGTCCGTCTGTCCGCCCGTCTACGCGTTTTGACGTTTTGATTAAAGTTTTATGTTTCCTCATACATGTATCTCAAAAGCTAATTTTCCGAAAGCTTGGAAACTTAGCACAGTTGTTCATGATCATTACCCAATGTTATATGACTAGTCTTGCAACTTACATGCATTATCTTCCTTTTTTACTTAGAGTTTTCAGTTAATAAGAGTATCTTTTATTATTTTAGGTAATGATACTTTGAAAACTATACTTAGACCACATTAATGATGTTTTTTTGTTTTGATTTTATTTTGCATACTAGTTGATCCATTGCAGTTATTTGAATTAAACTAACTCAGATCCACTGTATTTGTTTTCATGCTACCAAACATTGACTTTTTCAGTTCAGTCTTGTGTGCGATCGAGCCTACATTCCCAGTACGATTATGTCAATACAGACCGCCGGTACATTAGTCGGCAGTATAATGTCCGGACAGCTTGCCGACCTGTACGGACGTAAATTTCCGTTTTTCTCATCAATGATTATGCTCCTAGTGGCTAACATCGTGTGCTTTTTCTCCTCAAACTGGATAATGTTTGCGGTGGCGAGATTTATCATTGGTGCTGGCGCAGGCTTCTTTTTAACACTTCAATACAGTCTGCTTTCGGAGTTTGCATTGTCTAGATGGCGTGCGTGGATCACGAGTTTTCCGTCATGGCCAATACAAGTATGTATGTTTGCTGTCTTTGCGTGGCTTATACAGGATTGGCGCTACATCGAGCTTTTGTGTGGACTTATAGCAATTCCTTGTTTACTGGCATGGTGGTAAGTTTATTTCTATTGTCGGTAATTGATTTACTTTGCTTAATGTACTCAAACTCATGGAATGCGCATTGTATTGTAATGTTGATGCCAAACTTGGAGAAAGAATCCATGGACATAAGTATCCGACAAGCTAGACAAAATTGACGAGAAATAAAAGTTAATGTTATACCACCCAAAACTCCGGTCTTAGATACTATTTTCGCTAGGTATGGAACTACTGTTTATAGACAAATTACCCCAATGTTTATACACTGTGCGGACTTGTTTTTGTATTGCTGTGAAAGTGATGTTGAGTCTTCAACTGATACTCAGGCAGTTATCGACGCCTTTAATAACACCTCTCTGTATCTGGACGATATATTGAACATTGAAAACCCTTTCTTTTCTGCTATGGTTAATATTATTTATCCTAAAGAACTTCAACTCAACACAGCTAATAGCTCTGATACTGTCGCTTCTTTTCTCGATTTATATCTCTCGATACAAAAAACATATTTTTTCAGTTTTGGCAGTGTTACGTATCTCCATTCAGACGGATATATTTCTCGAACAATTTCTTATTTCAACTATTTTTTCTAGAGCTTGTATAATCGATTGGAGGTCGTAAATATTCGTAACCTTCGTATAACCAAAAAGCTACTCCATCAGGGCTACCGTTACCATACACTTCGAACAATCTTTGCACAATTCTATTATCGTAGCCCTGATCTACTTTTAAAACATAAAAGTAATTTAAGAAATAAATCTCTG
>JAWPHD010014129.1:0-63428 GCA_037043455.1 Cyrtodaria siliqua
CGTCGCGTTTCGGTTTACATATTTTTGGCAGAGTTAAGGCCCTTTAAAATATTTTCCGGGCTAAATCCCCTGAACGCCAGACTGGATTTTAACGAAACTTGACAAGGATGATCATTATCAAGCCTATGTGTGCATAGCATCGCCATGTTCCGGTTAAATGCTTTTTTGACAGAGTTATGGCCATTTAAAGGTTTTAATAGACAAATATTGTCCAGAGTCTGTGGTTCACATATACTCGATTTAAGCGAACCATTATGCGGAATGGCATCTTGACCGCTCTAAGTTGCCAACCCTTTCTTCGCCATTGCCTATGTAATCTATTAACCTGTGTTTTACTACTCAACTTACTTGTTTGATTAAATATGTGGTACAGTTCGGAACTAAGGTATCATTGCGTTTAGATGCTGTGGTTTCTACAGGACCATTTTAATGATGCATATTAATGTTAAGAAAGAAATTGGTTCAAAAACGATCAGACTATTATGAAGGTTATTCTTAATTAGATTAAAGCTAAATTTGACCTCAGATGTGGCTTCAAAATTATTTTTCATGAAATACAACTGTACTGGTCCTTTAGGATATCGAGTAAAAAAAAATATAAAAAGATCGGACGGGGAAAGTAGCATTCAAGAAGAACATTCAGCCACAGAAACAAACACGCAAACAGACAAACAAGAAGGCAAAATAATCGTAAATAACGGTACACAACCATGAACTTAATGAGATGGTACAAAACCCAAATACACGGGCAATCAACCGCGACATAGTTCTTGGGGACAACAGTGTTTGCAAATGGATACAAAAATGGAAATTAAATGTCGACCAGGAAATGTAGCATTCAAGGACCACAGTCACGCAATTGCAAGGATAA
Source organism: Cyrtodaria siliqua (assembly GCA_037043455.1). Lineage (NCBI taxonomy): Eukaryota > Metazoa > Mollusca > Bivalvia > Adapedonta > Hiatellidae > Cyrtodaria > Cyrtodaria siliqua. The sequence goes on from JAWPHD010014129.1 coordinate 872, forward strand.
ATACAAGGCGAGGTATATGACATCACACATATAAAAGGGTTGACAATAGGGATACCGCCTTAGAACTGTAAGTGGCAAAAAGGCAGCTGTGAATTTAAACCAGGTTCTAGGGTGCACCAAACCGCTCTCTTAAAATATTGTCATCCTAATAAAACGGGACATTGTAAATAAAGAAATCCACGCGAAAATATAATCCTCTTACACAATAGGCAGAATAAATAGGCAATATAAGTATAACACAAAAATGATCATGTATATACTTTTTATAAAAGTAAACAAAAAGTAAACATTATAGAAAGCCAGAAAAAGAGTACAATGTTCGCGATTGTCGACATGGAAATACCATAAGATGTCCAGCAATAATATGTTTGCGATAATGGGAGGAGATCAAAACAATTTATTAGGACGTTTTTTATTTATTATTACTAAATTAATGTAACTAGTGTTCATTGGAAGTTAACATGTTACGTTTAACAAAGTCCGTTGATAGTTTGTTAGATACTGAAAAGGGGCTCATTGGAAGCAGCAAACACAAAAAAAGAGAAACGTAGCAGACTCGGTTTCATTGAGTCTGTGTATGAGAGGTAATTTAAAGTGTAACACCTCTTACGCCCACTAGCACCGACTTACGCGATATTCTACTTTAAAGTCACACAGATTGGGGTTATGATTTTCACTTTAATTGTGCGATGTCCAGACAGGCTGTGGACCCTATGATGACGTCTACCTAAAGCCCAAAAGGGCGGTGTCGTTTGATGTTTGTCTGCAGTCTTGTCGTGTATTCAATGGTTTGTTCTCTTGTTGCTCTGGCTTCTGCCAAGTCATTGAGTACCTTCTTCGTGGCTTTCTAGGCTATTGTTTTTTTTTTGTATTTATATATGCACGAGCATCTTTGTGTTTTACTTATATTGCCTATTAATGCTGCCTTATTGGTTAGAGAATAGTTCATGGCGGGGATTTCTTTATTTACACTGTCCCGTTTTATTTGAATGGCAGTAGGGTAAGTGTGAGGTTTGGTGCACCATAACACCTGGTTTAACCCCCCAGCGGCCGTTTTTGCTACTGATCGTTCCAAGGCGGTAGCCCTATTGCCAACCCTTGTGTGTTTTTGATGTCTTATTTTGCCTTTTATTCATTTTTAGCTCGATTGATCAGAGGTAAGCAGAGCTTAGCCGTGGTGCGGCGTCCGTCTGTCCGTAAACTTTTATTTGTAGCGACTACTCCTCTGAAACTACTGGATAGATATTCATGAAACTTTACAGAAATGCTGCCCATGAAGTCTAGTTGATCCTAGCAATAATTCATGTTGATGTGAAATCCAAGATGGCCGCCAAAGCTAAAAGTAGATTGTAGCGACTACTTCTTGAAAACTATAAGTGATATTGATATAGGACTTTTCTAAAATGATCAGCATGACATGGTGTTGGTCCTTGTCAAAAGTCGTTTTGATTCGACGTTAAACATGGCTGCCAGTGGCCATCTTTGTTTACATAGAGTTATATAGTAAAAACTTGTAGCGACTACTCCTCTGAAACTACATACGGATTTTCATGAAACTTTACAGGAATGTTGCTCTTGATGTCTAATTGATCCTAGCAAAATTTCCGGTCGGTCGGAAATTTAAGATAGCCGCCACAGCTAAAAATAGATTTTTAAAATATAAGATTGTAACGACTACTTCTTGAAAACTATAAGTGATATTGATATGGGACTTTTTCTATAATGATCAGCATGACATGATGTTGATCCTAGTCGAACATTACTTTGATTCGACGTTAAACATGGCTGCCAGCGGCCATCTTTGTTTACATAGAGTTATTTAGTAACAAATTGTATTGACTACTCCTCTGAAACTACTTGACGGATTTTCATGAAACTTCACAGGAATGTTGCTCTTGATGTCTAGATGATCCGAGCACAATTTCAGGTCGGCCGGAAATTCAAGATGGCCACCACGGCTAAACATAGATTTTTAAAAAAGTTTATAGCGACTACTTCTTGAAAACTGTGAGTGATATTGATATGGACTTTTTCTGAAATGATCAACATGACAAGATGTTGATCCTTGTTGAAAATTATTTTGATTCGACAGTAAAAACTTCAACTTGTAGCGACTACTCCTCTGAAACTACTTGACAGATGTTTATGAAACTTCACAGAATGCTGATCTAGCTATCAAAATATATCAGTAGAGCTTCAAGGTCATTCACCTGTTGTTATATATAGTTGCTCTTTGTTTCTGTGTTTGTTTGTGGTTTTTGTGGTTGACTGTCGTCCTTGAATGCTACCTTTCCTGTTCGATTTTTATATTTACACTTGATGATGAACGAGTAGTCATAACAGAGAAAAGTACATGAACTTTACAACAATAAGTTTGTGTTGAAGCATATTCTTATTTATAATTACTAACTATGGCGCTTAGAAGTTCGTGTGCATTACTACGCGACGTTAAAACATATTCCAAAATTCATAGGGACACTTTTAGTGATATTGTTATATAGTAAAAACTTGTAGCGACTACTCCTCTGAAACTACATACGGATTTTCATGAAACTTTACAGGAATGTTGCTCTTGATGTCTAATTGATCCTAGCAAAATTTCCGGTCGGTCGGAAATTCAAGATAGCCGCCACAGCTAAAAATAGATTTTTAAAATATAAGATTGTAACGACTACTTCTTGAAAACTATAAGTGATATTGATATGGGACTTTTTCTATAATGATCAGCATGACATGATGTTGATCCTAGTCGAACATTACTTTGATTCGACGTTAAACATGGCTGCCAGCGGCCATCTTTGTTTACATAGAGTTATTTAGTAACAAATTGTATTGACTACTCCTCTGAAACTACTTGACGGATTTTCATGAAACTTCACAGGAATGTTGCTCTTGATGTCTAGATGATCCGAGCACAATTTCAGGTCGGCCGGAAATTCAAGATGGCCACCACGGCTAAACATAGATTTTTAAAAAAGTTTATAGCGACTACTTCTTGAAAACTGTGAGTGATATTGATATGGACTTTTTCTGAAATGATCAACATGACAAGATGTTGATCCTTGTTGAAAATTATTTTGATTCGACAGTAAAAACTTCAACTTGTAGCGACTACTCCTCTGAAACTACTTGACAGATGTTTATGAAACTTCACAGGAATGCTGATCTAGCTATCAAAATATATCAGTAGAGCTTCAAGGTCATTCACCTGTTGTTATATATAGTTGCTCTTTGTTTCTGTGTTTGTTTGTGGTTTTTGTGGTTGACTGTCGTCCTTGAATGCTACTTTTCCTGTTCGATTTTTATATTTACACTTGATGATGAACGAGTAGTCATAACAGAGTAAAAGTACATGAACTTTACAAATAAGTTTGTGTTGAAGCATATTCTTATTTATAATTACTAACTATGGCGCTTAGAAGTTCGTGTGCATTACTACGCGACGTTAAAACATATTCCAAAATTCATAGGGACACTTTTAGTGATATTGCTTTTAGAAATTAGGACAATATTTAAGGTTTGTGGTGCTCTGATCAAACAGTTATGCAGCATAGTGGCAGTCAGATGAACGTTAGACTACTGATGCTTGAATATTCCTGAAACAAAATTGAAAAAAAATGAAAAAAAAGTGTATATATCCGTAACTTGCATTTGCTATTTTAAAATATGTCTTTAAAAGAAGAATTGTTAAATAAATATAACTGATTGATATATTTTTAAAATCTGGTAATTATTTTGAGTCAAAAGCGTCGACTTGTGTTATAATGGCTTTTTCTATTTTTCTCAATCAGATCAGTCCAAAAACTAAATGCCTCGTCTATAAGTATCGTTTGGTCTAAACCATATAATTATACTGAGCAAAAATAAAAAATACCCCCTTTTCTCTTCCTTATCATAAAGACAGCAAAACAGGAAATAATAAATGATGAATATAGAATAATTAGATCGACCACCACCAACAGTCCAAACAAAAGATGTCTTTGTAAAGTTCAGTACACAAGGGAGTTATCCCCTTTTTTTTAAACCATGCATTTTTGGTAAAAACACATACAATCTACAAAAATTGCCTCAGTTTGTCCAAGACAATATTCTCTATACGCTGCTTTCGAAAGAAATCACAGAAAAACACAACACCGATTGTGTAGGTAACAGCTTTTGATTACTAATATCAAAACTCATCAAATTACCTCCCTTTAAGGTTTACATAGCATCCATAAAAGAGTATTGCTTGGCAAAATTTGAAACTGTTTGAATGAATATTTAGTACTCAGTGAGGTGTGCTTAAAACATCAAACATTGTTTAATTAAAGCATTGTTCAAGCTGTCATACGCCCATAAAATCTGGCCTTTTACCTTGGTGTGGTAACTTTTAGGTGTCAGACGTTCATATTTGTTTCATTTTTCTCATTTTGTTTATAACAGATCAGATCAGACCAGAAAGTAAATGTCACGTGTCGCGCGCTTACCTATGACTACGACAGCAACACGGACGTTACCATCACGTGCAAAGACGGTGTATTTACCAACATAACTGTAGACTGTCCGGAACCGGAAGGTTAGTACATGACATAGATATCATTCATGCATTGTGTAACCTAAATGTTACATGATTATGTGTATATACCACTCGTTTTTACCCTTCGACATGGAGACATTTACATTGTCCGGAAATGGTACATTATGTACAGGATAGAAGCTATGAAGAGAAATCTTCACCATTAAGAAACCGAAAGGGAGGGAGCGTAGCGACCGGTTTAGTGTTTACGATAGGTTTTATCGATAGTCTCTCTATACGCCACACTCTAAACCATGAAGAGCGCTTTTAGTAAAGTCTTTATTGAATAAATGATGCAAGTATTTGACATTCTACACCATCTGATTGGTTTAAAAGGTAGCGTAAACACTATGTACATTATGCATTAATTTTGTAACTGTTAAAATGCTAAAAAAAGTATATGAGCATATTACCCACTGATAATATTGTAAGCAAATTGCTCAAACGCAGAAATTAAATAATAGGAAATGTAGCATTCACAGAACACAGTAAACACACATGCAAAACAAACAACAACTAAAAGGAAACCCAGAAGCAAAGTATGCGACACCACAGACATTAAAGGGTTGACAATAGGGGCACCGCCTGGAAACCGTACGTGGCAAACAATGCCGTTGGAGTTTTAAACCAGGTTCTAGGATGCATTAACACTCACTCTTACCCTCTGTCATCCAAAAGCATGGGAAGTTAAAATAAAGAAATCATCTCCATGCTATATTCTCTAAAAAGCTATCAACGATGATCATGTATGTATGACTATAACAAAGCATAGAAAGCCACAAGGCAAATATTCACTGACTTGGTTAAAACGCAGGCGAAGCGAAGCAATGTCGTTAAATCGTACACCCAGTTTAAGTATTTTGACCGACATCACCCGTAGATAAACCTTGCTTAATTTCAGTTGTACACATTATTCGTTCAACTCATGCATATGAACCAGTTACATATGGAGTAGTTTCAGTTCGGCGAACATTCAAAACCTCTTTATTTAGACCAGACGCTAGGCTCTTTTCCTCTAAAAGGGCTGATGATTACCAACATCCCGTAGATAGCTGTAACATATCCAATGATACATAACATGACAGTAGGGTAAGCGTGAGGTTTGGTGCACCCCAGAATCTGGTTTAAACCCCGGCGGTCTGTTTTACCACTGACCATTCCAAGGCGGTAGTCCTATTGTCAGCCATTTTATATTTGTGATGTTCATTTCTTGCCTTTTATTTTCTTGTAGCGGTGGCTTGTTTCTGTGCGTGTTTGTGATTGATGTGGTCCTTGAATGCTACATTTCCTGTCCAACTGTTATATCTACAGTTACAGAACACCTAGCGTACACAGCATCCCTATTAAATGAACATTCGTGATACAGTTTGGTTAAGGCAGAATCCTTATTTCAATTTGATCGAATACAGATTACCGATGATTTGCATGCATAACACAAGTGACGTTTTGCTTCAAGTTTTAGTTTACAACTATATATCGATAAAAATAAGTATAAAAGTCGAACAGAAAATGCAGCTTTCACAGAACACAGTAAACCCCAAAACACGTTAAACGACAAACATGAAGGGCAATGTTAATAAGGAATAAAGGCATATGACGTCGCAAACACAATATGGTTGACAATAGGGCTACCGCCTTGGAACGTTCAGTGGCAATATTTAAACTATGTTCTAGGGTGCAACAAACCTCACACTACCCTACCGTCATCTATTCTCCAACCAACAAGGCAGCATTAATAGGCAATATAAGTAAAACACAAAGATGCTCAACGTTTGTCTAATGTAACACATACATATAATGAAACAAGACATGCGACTGACTTTGTTAACATTTCAGATACCACAGGAACGTGCGAAGATTCAGTCCGTAATGGCAGAATCTCAAATCGATATTTTGACCTTTTCGAAGTGATTTGTGATGATGGATACACATTAAATCTGTTTCCTTTTGACCAAATACTGATCTGCAAGGATAACAAACTAACATCCGAAAAGAATAATCGGGTACCAGAATGCAAACCAGGTAAACAATAGTAAATTATGCATCTAATATATATAAATATGTGTGTGTTTTGAATATGATCATTTTATAATGTTTAAATAAAGACTGTGGTCGTTGTAATATCTAAGGCAACTAAAAGGGACCTGGCCCTGTATTCACCAAACCTCTCAACTTGAGTATGCAAACTCAAACTCATATGTTGGAATTGTTCAAATAAAGACATTAAGCAAAAAAAACAACTTTTTTTTTTAAAAAGTCCCTTAAGATTCATATTGAAAGTGTAAAATATTTAGAATATTATGCATAACATAATGGTAACAATGTTTTATTGGACTATTACAAATTGAGTTTGAGTGTATACTCAAGTTGGGAAGTTTTGTGAATACGGGGCCTGTTTGATTTTAGCTAATTAAAGATACATGTGCACACTCTTTAGTTGACGTTGACATCTTCATCATAACATGTATGATGCATTAATTGGTTGTTTTACTGCAGCGATGTACGCACGCACATACAGTGGTTGTTTATAAATACATATGTGTTATGTTCAAATTTGAATGCTTTTCGGTTATCACTAGATAACTCCATGGGAATGCCGAATGTTATCATCACAGTTTTGCAATGCCATTTAGCGGGTTGCCCATCTATATTTTATTTACATAAAAGCAGTGATGAAACCTTCATCAGTATTGTAACAAAATGCAACGCATATCGTACATCAATACGTTCGGCAGGCAGTGGGGCAACAATGCAATATTTTCTGTCCCGTTGCCTTCCAGCTAACAAAATATCAAGGTTTTGAACATACCAATCCGCCGATATACACACGATCCCGAATAATAACGGGATTTGCCGAGGTTTTACGATTGAGAATAATTCCTTTCCAGATGACTGTGTTTTACCGGATGATCTGGACGGTCATGTGTCAGTCTGGTACAATCAGCGTGGTACCCACGATATAACACTCTCGGCTAGATCGATCGTCGAGCACAATCAAAATGTCATCATCGATTGTCCGGAAGGCTTTGAGCCACAAATGAGAAGGTTCAAATGCAAGGCGGGGAATTGGACGGCGGATGACAGGGGATGGACTATGGAAAGTAACAGATCCCTACCCACGTGTAGACAAAGTTTGTACTGGCTTTTCTTTTTCTTATTCCTCTCCAAGTCTTGTTAAAATATCTATACTGTTCAACATTTAGATAATCGTGTGCAATAGCCCAATATCCATTGTCCTGCTTTTGACCAATACCCATATTTTATAAAAAACGGTATGACTACGGAAAGGCCTTGTGCCAACATTATTAAAAATGCTTTCTCTCTCCCTGGCGCCGATTTCACCAACATACTTAAGTATATACTTAGCTACTTAAAAACTTGAATTTAAGTTTTCCTTCTAAGTTTTTCAACGTGTTTCACCAAATCAATTTCATTAAGTAAAAACTTGAATTTAAGTAAAATACTTAAATTTCTAAGTCAGCTTAGGAGGTGACTTACCACTAAATAAACAGCAACAAATGGACGAAATATGCTTAAAACATTGTTACTTTAAATAAATAATGCAATTTCAATGCACAAATCATCACTTTTCTATCATCTGGCATCACATGTACATGAATCTTTTGCATTTGTAGAAATTAATTCAAGGATTTTCATCAAGCTAAAATTACATTGGGAAGTCCCATAGACTATATATTTCTTCTATTTACTTCACCATTTTTCACAAGTTCATGTCCATAAACGAGACACATGTAAACACATGTATAAACATCACATGTATGAAAGGGAGATAGTAAAAATGTTCACCCTGAGGATATGATTATCAGTCGATTTTAATCGATTTCCGAAGGGTAACAATTCTTACTATCACCCTCTCATGAATGTAATACAGCCGTTCCCGACTGAGCATGGAAATACATCGATTGTGCCAATGGATGTCTGACGCATCAGACATGTAAACAACCGATGACGCCCTGCAATAAATGGAAGTACTCAGTGAATTGAAACTAGTTGACACCTCCCAATTGCCCGCCTACAAGTCTCACGTGATCTAAATGAATCTTCTAAAGATTCACCTTTTCGCTAATAGATGTTGATGTATTGCACTCCCCGAAAATAACTTCGGGCGTCCCCAGCAGTGATGGAAGTTACTACGTTCAAAATAGCATATTCAAGGTTAATCTCTCGAGCAATTCTATTGTAATGCTGGCTGATTTTATATGCCTAAAGCACATCTCCGCCGGATTCAAATCGGGAACGGCTGTATATTCACACTCTTGTTTACATTCAGCCAGCGAAGAATGGGACGGAGTTGAACACACGATGACATTGCGTCAGTATGAATGTAATTCCATGCTCGATCGTGAACGCCTGTATTTATTTTATTATACCGAAATCCCCTCGGTTCAAAATAATGTTCATTTTCAGAACAGATTTCATTTTGGCCGATTTTATTTCAAAACCAACCTTTTTTCAAAAGTTGCAATGGATGTCAACATTTCGGAATATTTTACAACAAAACCTCCGCCCCATTACCCACTCTCCTCTCATTTTAATGCATTTTTAGCGTGTTAAGAATGTTTATATTTGAGAGAAAGTTGTAGGCCCGGGTCCACAGTGCCTATAAGCAGCTACGCCACTGTAATAGAGTGATGCACAATACAAAGGAAGGGTCGATAGCTAAGGTATATGGCTAAGATACAGAGGCACGGTCTATGGCTAAGATACAGAGACACGGTCTATGGCTAAGATACAGAGGCACGGTATATGGCTAAGATACAGAGGCACGGTCTTTGGCTAAGATTAAACCATGACATATACTCTAAAAAATACATGATTCCGGACATTTCTTTACAAATAAAACTTTCTATATTATTATGCAACAAAGATCCATAGTGATCTTTTACTAAATATGGCTCCATTCTTGTATCAGATGTCAAAGGTTTAAAAGCTACATTTCACACTAAAACCATTCAGATGACCAGTCGTCACATACTGAGTATAAAAGCCACATTTCACACTAAAACCATTCCGATGACCAGTCGTCACATAATGAGTATAAAAGCCACATTTCACACTAAAACCATTCCGATGACCAGTCGTCACATAATGAGTATAAAAGCCACATTTCACACTAAAACCATTCCGATGACCAGTCGTCACATAATGAGTATAAAAGCCACATTTCACACTAAAACCATTCAGATGACCATTCGTCACATAATGAGTATAAAAGCCACATTTCACACTAAAACCATTCAGATGACCGGTCGTCACATAATGAGTATAAAAGCCACATTTCACACTAAAACCATTCAGATGACCGGTCGTCACATAATGAGTATAAAAGCCACATTTCACACTAAAACCATTCAGATGACCAGTCGTCACATAATGAGTATAAAAGCCACATTTCACAATAAAACCATTCAGATGACCGGTCGTCACATAATGAGTATAAAAGCCACATTTCACAATAAAACCATTCAGATGACCGGTCGTCACATAATGAGTATAAAAGCCACATTTCACACTAAAACCATTCAGATGACCAGTCGTCACATAATGAGTATAAAAGCCACATTTCACACTAAAACCATTCAGATGACCAGTCGTCACATAATGAGTATAAAAGCCACATTTCACACTAAAACCATTCAGATGACCAGTCGTCACATAATGAGTATAAAAGCCACATTTCACACTAAAACCATTCAGATGACCAGTCGTCACATAATGAGTATAAAAGCCACATTTCACACTAAAACCATTCAGATGACCAGTCGTCACATAATGAGTATAAAAGCCACATTTCACACTAAAACCATTCAGATGACCAGTCGTCACATAATGAGTATAAAAGCCACATTTCACACTAAAACCATTCAGATGACCAGTCGTCACATAATGAGTATAAAAGCCACATTTCACACTAAAACCATTCAGATGACCGGTCGTCACATAATGAGTATAAAAGCCACATTTCACACTAAAACCATTCAGATGACCGGTCGTCACATAATGAGTATAAAAGCCACATTTCACACTAAAACCATTCAGATGACCGGTCGTCACATAATGAGTATAAAAGCCACATTTCACACTAAAACCATTCAGATGACCAGTCGTCACATAATGAGTATAAAAGCCACATTTCACACTAAAACCATTCAGATGACCGGTCGTCACATAATGAGTATAAAAGCCACATTTCACACTAAAACCATTCAGATGACCGGTCGTCACATAATGAGTATAAAAGCCACATTTCACACTAAAACCATTCAGATGACCGGTCGTCACATAATGAGTATAAAAGCCACATTTCACACTAAAACCATTCAGATGACCGGTCGTCACATAATGAGTATAAAAGCCACATTTCACACTAAAACCATTCAGATGACCAGTCGTCACATAATGAGTATAAAAGCCACATTTCACACTAAAACCATTCAGATGACCAGTCGTCACATAATGAGTATAAAAGCCACATTTCACACTAAAACCATTCAGATGACCAGTCGTCACATAATGAGTATAAAAGCCACATTTCACACTAAAACCATTCAGATGACCAGTCGTCACATAATGAGTATAAAAGCCACATTTCACACTAAAACCATTCCGATGAATAATCGTCACATAACGAGTGTATACATGTAATGTTTTATATTAAATAGCTGGGGTGCGAGGAAAGTATCTCGTTTTTTACTTGTATTGCAGTATACATAAAAATTTTATTTCCGAAGCATGTTTTTTTATGTTGCAGCAATATGTGAACCAGAATGTCAGAATCAGGGTAAATGCGTCAGAGATGGCAGGTGTAAATGCAAGCCGGGAACAAAGGGAAATCGCTGTGAAATATGCAAGTTCTAATTCTGTTTTGATAGTATATAAAGTTCTAAACTGACGGGCAATCTTCCTTGGGGTCCTAAAGACTGCATACAGCAACAATTACACAATTAGCATGCTTGCTTGTTGTCATTGCAAATTTAGCCTGGAGTACAGTATACATAATAATAACGTATTAGCTAATTATATGTAAACAGTGTATCCTTTAAAAGAGGAAATATATAAAGGTTCAGGTTCGGTTTACAGTTTCAACAATGCCTTCCCAAACCAAATGACCAAAGTGACAATTTTCAGTGCCCACAAGCCGGCCGGTTTCTGGGTAGGGTGTGACGCCGTTTCCAACATTGTTTTTTGTCATATCACGACGATGCCTACTTGCATCAATGATCAGTGTTCAACTTTATAGTGCTGTCACTGCAATAGTACGCTGTATACTCATGACACGATACCCCACCCAGTCACATTATACTGACCAATCGTAGCACAAACCTGTTTATGCTGAACCTCAAGCCAGTGACTACTTGTACCAGATTTATACTCGATCCCATGACATATAACATGCAGGGTGGACTCTCTACCACTACCACACCGCCACGGTTGACCACACTAGTGTATACCCACACTAGTGTATACTAGTACCATATTTATGATCGATCCCATGGCATACAACATGCAGGGTTGACTCTCTACCATTACCACACCGCCACGGTTGACCACACTAGTGTATACTAGTACCATATTTATGATCGATCCCATGGCATACAACATGCAGGGTGGACTCTCTACTATTACCACACCGCCACGGTTGACCACACTAGTGTACACTTCTCAAAACTGCTAACTACACCGCTCACGTTTTGGGTTATATATATCGATGGGTTGAATGTTTTTCAATAAAATAAAAATTTGTCTCATATAGTGCAGATTTGTGTTATTTGTTTATTTAATTACAAACAACTATGAAATAATGATATTAACAAAATTATTCATATTTTAAATCGGTGTAGTTGGCTGTTTTGAAAAGTGTATAAAACGTGAGCGGTGTAGTTAGCAGTTTTGAGAAGTGTATACTAGTACCATATTTATGATCGATCCCATGGCATACAACATGCATGCTGGACTCTCTACCACTACCACACCGCCACGATTGACCACACTAGTGTATCGAAGAATTTTATATAGGGAAAACACTCATCTAGACCTTGTAATTCACATGTAGAAAAATGTCCACCAAATAATAATCCAACAAAAGCATACAGTAAGGTGCGTTTTTATTGTAAAATTGTGGAAATATGATACACTTAAACATCAATATTTTCGGTTCTCGTTGTTTAAAACACACATAATTCATTGCTTTATTTAGTTGTTTGTGACAAGGCGTGTGCACTAAACGACGGGGAATGTACGGCACCCGCATTCTGTGAATGCAAGGAAAATCGACATGGAAGAAACTGCGAATTTCGTAAGTACATGTGAATAACAGTTTCTGTTAAACAGTTATCGAATTATTGTATTGTATTATTTCATTGTATTGTATTATACAGCAAAGTCTCGCATCATTTAATGGTATCCAACTCGTTTAATAAATTCAATATTAAACAGGTATTCATATATTACTAAGATCCTCTGTTGAGTTCCCTTTACATGTTTTAACATTTTCTGTGTAAAGAATATTACCTTTCTTACAGTTATCAACACTTAAACTGCTGTATTCTCGGTCAATTAATCAAAGGAATGATTACATCAAACGTTTTAATGCATTGTTTGTATTATAGGGAAATCATATAAGTTGTTAAATAGGAAATGACTTAACCTAAACGATGGGATATACGTAATGTTTATTACAAAAGTAGATATAGAATTCGAACAGGATAAATAGCATTCAAGGATCCCAATCAACCATAAAAAAGGATAAAAAGAGTCAAGGTATGTGACATCTCAAACATAAAATTGTTGACAATAGGGAAATGTCGGCGTGCATTTGACATTCTGTTGGTCAAATAAAAAACCTGGGGCCTGTTTTAATAAACATCTTACGATAAGTCTCAAACTTTAAAATCGTTCCCTTGTTTTCAGCTAAGCATTCAATGTAGACAATAATGTGTGCACTTAGGTCAGACATATCACATATATAAGAAAATGAAATGAAATCACGTTTAATTGAAACGTGTAATTAATAGTGAAGCATTTAAGAAATTGATTTACGGGGCCCTGGACTACTTCACAATAGGGCTCGACATATAGGCCGTGGCATTCTAAGTTTACACAGTTGACTGTAAAGTCATGTGATAAAACGGGATAATTAATTTGTCCTCATTCAATATACGATTGTAAAACGTGTTATGAATTATATTGAATTTTAACATGCCGAAAGTTCGATTAATCTTATATGGAATGGGGGGCTCGTTTTAGATCCAGTATATATGTTAAGCCAATTCAAATCAGCAATGTTTCAAATTCTTATTGTCTGTATTCAGACACAATTAATAATAATTAATTATATGCAAATTATGATTTTGATTTATATTTTATATTACTTACATGTATATTTATTATGTATTGTGTTGAAAACATGCATATCTGCACGTGTGTCTGTATGGAGGCAGGGGAATATGTGTTAAAACGTGTATATTTGCTTGGAGACGTGTAGTAGTTAATGTGATATAATGTGTATACTAGCATGAACCTGGGCCGGTATTCATAAAGCAACATAAATAGAATATATTACTTAAGTCAAAATTTAAGATTTTTACATATTTTCAAATATGCTTATGAATCTCTTTGCGACACTACATAGCATATATTTTAAGATAAATATTTAGCTGTGAGGTTTATTAATCCATAGCATTATTTAACATAAAAAGAAGATGTCTTTAAATGGTAGAAAAATACGGACCCAGGTGAAATTGTGTGTATTTACGGGATCGAGAGGACTAAAACGTTAAATTTGTGTTGGGAGTGTGAGTCTTATTTCAAAACGTCTGCTCCGTCTTATTTAAAATCTTACAACTATGCTAAAGTTACGTTAAGGCTACGTTAGAGTAATTTTTACATTTTTTTTTATCAGTTTTACATTTTAATGTTGAGCAGTTGCCTGCACAAAACCGGAAACGAATGCTACAATAGCAAACGAAAAGAAGTGGTATAAAGATGCGGATACGCCTACACTAACATGTCCAGACTCCATGAGTCTGAGTGATCCAGATCCACTTACATGCTCACCTGAAAACGGCACGTGGTCACGCACTGTCCTTTGTATACCAGGTAAGTAACCCTCTTTCTACTTAACATATACTCCAAATCCCCTAACATAACATACTCACCTGAACACGGTACGTGGTCACACAATGTTCTTTGTGTACCACGTTAAAAAAAACGCTCTGCTCAGCGTATAGTCCAGCATCCACTAACATATCCACCTGAAAACGGCACGTGATCACGCAATGCCCAATTGTCATGCCAAAACAGGATATTATCCCTCTCCGTCAATTATGGTCCAGCGCCACTGACATGCTCATATAGTGTTTCATACATAAAACAGGATAACATTCTCATGTAGCATTGTATAACAAAAGAAAGTACCGATGGATTTCACTATTTAATAAACTAAAGTGATTTCTGTAAGTGTTCAATTTATTGGACTTTCAAATATGGAGAAACTAAGCACCGCCTAACATTACGTGTGCAAGTTGGAAAGCCCCTGAAAATCAAACGAAATTAGCTGTGACAGCTGTCAATTAAGAGAGTCGCTGCTAGATACTGGACGAGTTACTTTTGCTCACGTGCAGATCAATGGAAGCCGCCGGAGAATAGGCGGGTTTAACTAGAAGTCGGTTATAGATCACGTATTTTAATTTTAAAGAAGTACTGGAATTGCTCGCTCCCTTTAACTTATTTCCTTAAAATTGAAAGAAATTATTTCAGTGTTTGGAAAAAGTTGTTCAAAGATGGATGATTGCGGTGGCATAAAAACTCTGCGATGTCACGAGCAGCGATGTGTTTGTAATTCCGACTCGAAGCTTGTAAATGGCAAGTGTCAAAAAAGTAAGTACAAATACAAACAACTTTATTCAGAATTATCATTCAGTACAGTGTGTATAGTCCAAACAATATATGTATATATATATATATATACAATACAACATGTACAAGCAGTGAAACATGAAACAAACTATGAGGAAATAAGAAAAAAGAGTTTAATAACCAGTGTTTTTGAGATACGGGAAATATATCCCGAGGTAGAGAAATGGCCCCGATATAAGAACTCGTTCTCCGAGGTAGAGAAATGGCCCCGATATAAGAACGAGTACGGAGGACGAGTTCTTATATCGGGGCCATTTTTTTACCGAGGGAGATATTTTCAGTATCTCAAAAACACTGGTCATTAAACAATATATTACATAATTTAAAATGATATTTTATTAATATTTCTAATGATTCATGCCTTTTTACACCAATTTGCACGAGAACGTCAAGACGACGTTACGTCATACAAAACAAAATCGGTACTCTTCGTTAATTTCCGTAATCGTTATTCCCTAGTGGCGGAATCTGACGACGACGTCCGTAAAAACAATCGGAACGTCATTTAGCGTTCCCGCCACTGACGGAAAAGGCCGAGCAATGTTCCGTACTTGGAAATTTCTCCAATTTCTGCTCATGTGAGATAGGCATATTCCTCCTATGAGATAACTCTATCTTACATGACATGTGACTTACGACGTCATGACGTTACGTCGACGTCGACTTATTTTGTCGTTAAATCAGCAAAGTCATTGATTTTATGCTGGTAATAAACACATAATGGGAGAAAAATAATCCATCATGAGTGATCTGTGTGAGATAGGGAAATCTCACCCTCGGGATCAGAATTGCAACCAGGCACTCGGCAGAGCCTCGTCTCTGGTTGTAATTCTAACCCCTCGGGAGAGATTTCTCTATCTCACATGGATACTCATGATGGATTCTTATAATCTCCCACTGGGAGATATTTCCCAGTAGAGCAAACGCGTAGATATAGCTTTTCTATTCCCAGTATTTCCTATACAAATCACAGACACTTATGTAATATACAACACTATTGTTTACTAAATCTACATTGACGTTTACAGATGAGCGTTATTAGCTTTTTAATGGAAAACAGATTGAAATGAGGTGAATAAATATAAGCTTGCATTTCATTTCGTAGTTTAATTAAATGTATAATAAACATAGTTTGATGTCATATACATTTGAAGAAAAAAAATAAATAAAAAAATCAAGATACAGAAAGAAAAAAAACGGAAGGAGGTAAAAGTAAACTGTTTAGGCCCATTATAGTTGCAAGCAAACGTAATTTTAAGGAAACGAGTGAATGCTTTCAAGTGGTTATTCAACAAGGAAAAATCGTTCAACTAAAACAATACACACACTTTTAAATAAATGATCTCAGTTATAATTGTGAAGATCAATGTCAGTTAAAAGAAAACTTTAATATTATGAGAACTGTTTTTAATTCCTTAAAAGTGGTAATCTGTACAAAATGTCGAAAGACGTCAGCGAGTTGAACACATATATGTGTTTGAACTACTTTGAAAAGTAATTCATTTTACCTATCATTGTACCATCCGATAACAAAAATAGATATAAAAATAGATATAAAAATCGAACAGGAAAAGCAGCATTCAATGACGACAGTCAACCACAAACACACAAAGTTTGAATTGGGACATACCGGTTAAAGCTTGTCAGTCCGTCCGTCCGCCTATGTGTATGTCGACCACACTCTTGCGTGTTAACTCCTCATTCATTATTATGTGGATATTTTAATATTTGGCATTCTGACTAAGTATGATGTGAAGATGATAGCGAAGAAACAGGTTTTGATTTGATCATTTTACAAGAGTTATGGCCTGTTGATTTTCTAGACGAAAACTATTGTGTATATAGTATATTAGTCTAATTAAAGCAGGGTCCCAATGACCAGGACATGAAAAGTGCTTATAAATAAATACAGAGAATTCTCAAATTTTTGAGCCTATCTGGTTACCGTGTATAGTGCAATATGTTCCCTTTAACATGTATAATAATGTGTACCTAAGACCAAATAAAAACTAATCTGTATTCATATAAATATTTTTTAATTCTTCACTTTACCTTAAGACAACAGGTATGTGTCTTGAACAAAATCTCCACAAACTAACCCATTATTAACAAGAAAAGCTATAATACATGTATTATAGCATGGGGAGTACGGACATATTTGAAAGGCAGTGAAAAGATGATATTGTTAGCATGACATATTAGCAAGAATTTGATATGTATTTATTTTAAAGTTGTGATTATCCCAGAACTAAGTTTGTACAGCTCAGTAAGTGTGCCAGGTTCCCCGCCAGGACTTGAACCTGGATCTCTTTTTTCGAAAGAAAAGCATGCTTCCTTACACTACAGAGATGTTCCCAATAGCACAGAGCGTACACAAAATTAATCAGCCAACTTAAATTTAGATTAAACATGTTTTACTTCAAATTATGTATATTTACATAATACATTCTAGGCACTGATCTTAACTCTTAAAGTATGTCCTTTTTATGTGCCAGATGAAGCTGCAGGTTATGCTTATAAATTAATTCCAACACTTCATTAAAAAGAAACCCTGTGAAAACAAGCAAATTCAGCGAAGTACAAGTCCACTATATGTGAAACCACCCATCGTAAAATAATGGATACTCCTCAGAAATAAGAAAGTTATAACCAACGTCAAGTTTTCGTGAAGAAAAAATCGAGTATTTAACCCATATAATGACCTTCAGTGTAACCTTGACCTTTATATTTTAGTATTGTAATGTGTTGTCATGATGAGTATATATTGAAAGTGGGATGAAGAAATATCAAGAAATGAGGAAGTTATAGCCAATGTTAAGTTTTCGTGACGGACCCCAGATAAGCAATTTCTGTGAGACTTCAAATTGAAGAAATCAGCAATAAAAAAAAGGGAGTGAAAACAGCATTGCAAATTAACAATTGCTAGTTTAATAAAGTCATATTTTGAAGTAAAAAGCAAAAACATAACATTTACTCTTTAAAGTAATCTGAATCAGCACTGCAGATTTATTTAGGAGGTAAAATATCGTTTGACATGGAAGTTTGTCTGGAGCTCTGTAATTACAATAACAAGTCTTCACGAAAAACATTTTGAGCTTCTAGCCCACAGGGCATATGACTTACAAACATTGACTAGCCGAACACATTTCTACCGACCCGAATTTTTTAACTGTAATTTGATTGTTATTTTTAGACAAAATTAATACGTATATTGTCACAGAAAGTTACATGTTCTCTAGAATAATATCATAAATAATTAAATAAAATAAAGAACTTAATTGTTTTGACACTTTATTCTCAGTCACTGGGTATAAAAATTATGCGTTAGGTTTAATAAGTGTTGTTTTTTTGAGTCCCTAACGTCTGCATTATTTTTTTCTGCCGGGTTATGCTCTTTCGAAATAATGAAGAAAGCTCATCGTACATGGAGGTTAGAAAATAGACCGGAAAAGATCACAGTTCATTATCAGTCGGGTTTACATTGCGATATTGATTCATACTAAATATTGCTCATTCGTCCCCAACGTCGTTCGTAAATACAGTTGCTGCCACGCGGATTACGACTAATAACAATAAACGCGGGGATTTTATCTCACCGCGGACACACTGATTTTGTCCCCGCGATCGGCGGACAGTCCACTCAACGCGGGGACAATAACTTTTGACCACCGCGACACAATCACCGAAAAACATGTGTTATTAAATGCATTAAAAGTTTGAAATATGTATTGCTTTCGAAATTTATTCATCGTATTTATCAGTTTTATTACGTTTTTTATTGATTCAAATCGTAATCCGCGTGGCAGCAACTGTAGCAAATAAAATTGAAAACCAGTCTGTTCTGAAACCGAGAGTTGTTTCCGGCGATGTATTTGTATAAACAAAATAAAAATCGACTTTTAAATTAGTTTACAAGCTGTCGTTAATTTTTGTGTCTGATTTCATTTCGATTTATTTTGGCATTTTCGTCTTGTTTTTAACATGCCCGCTTGTAAAATTTACATGCTTGACATGATTTTTACTAACTGCGGGCTTCAGGCTACCGGCTAATTTCGAAGACTGACAAAATCATATGTTGTTTTTAATTGTCTTACAATAGCGAATAATACACTCGTTTGTTTTCAAAACATGAATATTTACTATCTCTGTCGACCATTTTAAAGATTATGTAGCAGTGGTCAAGCCAGACTCCAACAAGAGGTCAATGACCTTGAAGCTCTACTGATAGGTTTTTGATAGCTAGATCAGCATTCCTGTGAAGTTTCATGAAAATCCGTCAAGTAGTTTCAGAGCAGTAGTCGCTACAAGTTTTTACTAAATAACTCTATGTAAACAAAGATGGCCGCTTAACGTCGAAGTTGAGCATTTTTCTATTTATAGCCTCCAGAAAACCCAAAGAATGCATAATCCAATACACCAAAATAAACTTAGAACTACTCAAGACTGAAAACAATATCAAACATGTGCTTTATAATTATTATAAATACCATCCATGCCTAACAGCTTCTTTTTAAGATAACACTGAAATGCCCGTTTAACAGCTTTTTTGCAATATTTTTTCTTTAGGTCTGTTTTTTTTTTCCATAGCATGAATAAGGTCTGAAATGTGCAATAAGAAGTCATTTCCACTCTAAAAGGTTGCCTCCTATAACTCAATTTATATAAAGCCGCTATATTATGCGTTTATTTTTATTTTAATGCGACAACATAATGACGTCATGTCATGACGTTACGCAACATGTTATTCTATGTTTAACGTCATCTTACTATGACATCAAAATATCATAGCAACCAGTACTTAAACGGGACATTACCGATAGCAAACTGTCAATATAATTAAACAGTGCTAAGGCAAACCCAAGAATTACATCAATGGATAGTTTTTAAATGGCATAAAGCCCACCTCAAACTTCGAAAATCCTACTAAAATTGCATATACCGACCGCAAGACACATGGGATCTCGAGATATCGCAAGTTAGATATCTCACGATAAGTTGCGATACATCTTGAGAAATTGTAAGATATATCTCAATTTACTTTGAGATATCAATGACTCAAGACACAGTGAGATATCTCAATACAACTTAAGACATCTCAAGACAGTGATCTCAAGATAAATTGAGATATACATTGAGATTCATGGGGATTAATTGATATATCTCAATACAAATATCTTAATATAAAATGTGATATCTCAACATGGAGTATCTCAAGATAAATTAGACATATTGAGATATCTCAAGATACGATACGGTGCATCGTGGAGTATTACAATATACATATTTTACTGAGTTGTTCATAATCTGGGTTTCGTAGCAATGCGTGTTTACCTTATCGACAAATTACATTCTAACCGAAGTAGTTCTCTTTGCAAACAAACCGAAAGGTAACAAACTTTGAAAATATGTTGAAATACAGACAAAAAATACTTCATTTGACTGTTTTAGTAAACAAAGGTTGGACCCTTAAGGGGGCACTCCACAGTTTAGTGTACAGTTCTCAATAATCAAACCCATGACAAGCCCTTAGCCTGAATTCTTGAGCAAAAATAAATCACATCAGCATTGTGTCATATATTTCTTAGAAGACAATAAAATTACCCATGTTTCCATACCAAATAAAAGTATAAAAAAGCATTTTCTGCACAACTTTAGTCCTATTTCTTTAAGATTACCTCACCCCTCAAAACATGCTTAAAAAGCAATTTTAGCAATATTTCAAATCTCAATAAATAAAAAAATTGAATTTTCCTAAGCATATCAGTGTCATGTCTGCACTCATACTGCTCTTCCATATCAGGAAATGCTAAGTTTTACATACCTTCTCCGGCGTTTTAAAAAGTTATTCAATGCTGATCTCCCCGTGAATGAAAATCAGCCATTTTACCTACTTTTTGGAAGTTTTTGCTAGTTGATCATTTTTCAAATTATAGCCTCCAAAAAAACCAAAGAATGCATATTCCAATACACCAAAATAAACTTATAAGTACTCAAAACTGAAAACAACATCAAACATGTGCTTCATAATTATTCTAAATACCATCCATGGACCTAAAAGATGCTTAGTTGATGTCTTTCTGATTTACACCATGGACATTCGTGCGAAATTAAGGAGTGCCCCCTCAGGACAAACGTTTGTATTTACAATCAAGCGTCCAAGATGATCAAGACTAGCTCTGATAAACAATAATCAGAGTTTGTGTCCATTCAGTTAAAATTTACGGATTACGATGTCGCATGCATATTTGTCACAAATTGAATTGTTTTCTACGTTTGTATGCGCGATCAGCGTGCATTAGGTTTACAAAAAAAGCACAATCTCATAGAAAATGGTGCGGATCCCGCGTCCTAAAATGGACAGTGCATGTTGATCGAATGCAATATTATTTTGTCTTCGTTTCATATTTAGTGAAAAATACTAATTATTCGATAATTACATAGACACGTTATTAATGTCTATGACTAATCGTAGGATACATACATTTCCGTTGATTTCTCTCGTCAGTAAAACAATCACAATTTAAACAAACTTGCGCTTTATACCAAACACATTCCTTTATTTTATAAACCAATGCAGTTTCGACATGTTTGTGTCAGACATGAATAATAGGTAACTTATAGAGAAAGTGTTTACAATCAATACTCATGTGACTGACTACATCAGGGTCTCGCAATTAGGCGAAGTCGCTTTAAACTTCGCTCTAATTTGACTGACTTCGTTTTTTATCCATGTTGGACGAAATTTGAGTCGTCGGCAATAAGCAAAACTGTGAACTTATGTGTGTTTTATTGACGGGTAATTATTTTGTCAGCAAGTTTCATTTCAAGGTGCTTTGAAATATGATTTAATTGATTTATTTATTTTTATATATCGGAAATGTGTCAGGTTTCTAAGACCAAGACAAAAAAAATCCATTCACAACATCTCATTCACTGCTAAGCAGCATTACTTAAATGTATATCGAATGTCATCACATCATATTGGTTATGTCCTACTAGTGTGACCTCATTCCAAAATTGTTCGGCAATCTGATCCTAGTGATGTACTCGAGATACTGAGAATGAACTTCTTATGTCATAATGAAGAACATAATGACATCAGTAGTTCAATCGCATCCGATTGCCGAAAATGACAGATACTTAATTTGGGAATGTTGACCGGATATCCAGACTAGATCAGACAAATGATGAGTATATTTAAATGGCACTTTGGTGACTTTTGACTTCGATATCTCCGCGTGTTGACTACAGATCGTACAGGGCACGAAAATTTGTCCGCTCGTATTGACGAGTGATTTTCGAATTTGGACGAGTGAAATCCATGAATCGGTCATCCGAGAGGACGAGTAACATTTCAGTAGAAAACAACAACAAAGAAAATAGTTCTTACATAGTTTATTAAGCGATTAAATGCAGTAAATAGTCGCAACTCTGTTTAATCAACGATAAAATGCCATTTAAGTCAACCGGATATTGGGAAATTGACGCATTTCCGCTTTGGGACATTCTAAAATGCGGGTCCCGTTCTAATTTCACGGAGCGCACACGTTACGGTATTTGATGTTATACAAATAACACTTTCACGGGGGAATCTTGAAGGGCACTAGTCAGCTTTTAGGTGACTGGGGCCAGGGCCTTCAGGAAGGGGAATTACAAAAAGTATGCTGTTTTCCTGTGTTGTAGTTTAACATTTTCTAATAATTATTAAAAAAACAAAAATTAAGAAGGGATTTTTTTCACAGGAAAAGTTTGAAATATAGACCATGCCAGAGTAACATCAGACTGTAGTGAACTATAAAATATAAATATGAATATAGTCATCTATAATACTGTTCAAAGTTTCATAATTTTCAATGATTTATATAAAGAAAAAAACAACACGTTATGATGTTTCCCTTTGTTTTATTTATATATAATAGTGTTAAAAGATGGTATCTGACTACTTTGACATATGAACTTTTACAGTCAGAGCAGGAAGAGTAAACATCCTATAAGGACGAGTAACATGTCAATGGCACTTGTCCTACAGGACGAGTATACTGTAAAATATATTTCGTCCCATGTCGTAGGAAGAGTGGTATTGTCAGATAGGAAATTTATTATTGCACGCGACAGTGTACAAGGTGTATGTATTTGATACATTTGTAAACATCTACTTCACATCAGAAAATATTACTAAAATGTCCCCTTACAGTCCTCATAAATGATTATAAAAACAGTTCTATAAAGGTAATTCATAATTTCGATAGAGCATCATCAAAAAAACTGACCAATCAGTGACCAGAAATAAGAGCATACCAATACATTCTGGTAGGTGATAAACTCGGTCTTTATCCTTGATGTTCAAGTTTCAACCAAGTTTATTGTTAACATTAAGGTATCTTCAGTGTGGTTCTTTTCAAACCCTGCATATTTCATGCACATTCATGCAAACTGATTAAATACATGTATCTTTCAAAATCAAAATCTTGAAACTTATCGTCTTTTTACTCTGCCAAAGATTCTTATTTTACTATAGAACCTAACGATAAAAACCGAGTAACACACATTTTATCCAATCGTGAACGCTCGGCCAATCCCGTCATTCTTCGGGATCCCGCCTCGTGTGTATCACGGCGCTTCGGTATATTCAAAATCTTTACATTCTGTTAGCCGGAAGGCAACGGCACAGGAAATAGTGCACTGTTGCTAAGCTGTTGCTACATAAACATTATGGCCGCTTGCCACACGTGTTGATGTATGATTTGCGTTGCATGCTTGTTATTTACGATACAGATGAATGTTTTATCACTGCTTTCAAGTAAATTAACTATAGATGGAGCAATCGGCTAAATGACATTGCAAAATGTTGAGGATAACTTTGAATGCAAATTCGTTTTGGCGGGAATCTGAAACGCGTCACGCTAGTATGATGTAACCAATATGGAAACCTGCGTATCACATTTGAGTCATGCTGCGAAGCAGTGTACGAGATGTTGTGAATGACATTTTATCACCTACTGATAAAATCTCAACATCTCGGTAATGGAAAATTATGAATAATCAAAGACGCAATTTCCTGTGCCACGCCTCCTCCCCACCTGAAATTAATGATTTATCTCAAATATTTTTCAATTAATATGATGGATGTAAGTCTTCATTGTTTTATTCCATTCATTTGTTGTTCAATAAACGGTTCATTTTTCTCATATTCAAAACTTCATACATTTACTTTCGTGTCGGAAGTATCTGAATGGTTCCCAGTTTCGCGTTCGCTAGTAAAAATCCTAAATTGACACACAAACGTTCGAGTCTTGTTTAAGAATAGGCTGATATTATGATAACTTTTGCCTTTGATTTTACGGTGGTCCGATCAATGAGAAGAAGTTACTACAGCTGAATAGCGTAATAAAGGCCTACCTGTCCATTCCTTTTAGGGCAATTTTGGGACCCACACTTGCTCTAATAAATTACTGCCCACGCAGTTGCGCGAGACGTTCAGTGTATCTATTCTCCGGCGTAGGGTTACGTAGCTGGTACTGGGCAATTTACGGTACTGTGGGACGAGTACTGTCCACTAGTTCTCTTCTTGAAATAAAACTACGACGCACTTTCTCTCATTTTGGGCAAAATGAACGATTTGATAAATTTCCATACATTATATACCTAAATTATAATTATAACTTGTCAGACCCACAACAGACAAACATTGCATATTTTTTCCTTTTCTTTACATTTTCAGACGAATTTTGCCTTCTGATTGGGACAGATTCCTGCTATATTTAGGGGAAAATAGTCAACTTTACAGTTGGGAACAGGCCTGTAAGGAAGACGCCTTTTACAGGCCTTTATTATATAACGAGGCTCCTGTATGACAGGACATACACAATCAAATTGCCCTTGAAATGCATATTTAGACATGAATACAAAAAACACACGTACGACGTCGTGCACAATTACTTAGAGAAACAAAACTTTGCGGCGCATGGAATGTTTGCCTGTGTTGTACTGTCACTACCTTTCTCACCCTGTTGTGAACAACAAGCGTTTACATGGCCTTCTCACATTTTAAAGTGGTATTTCAGACAGCAAACCCTTTAAGACGATCTCTTTCTCTCTCTATCATTCTATACTATCGCGGAGACAAGACTATCGCAGTTATGAGCAACTACCGATTTAATGCTTCGATGTGTTTGCTCTGTGATCGGTCTCTGTGTCACTTTTGGTCAATGACATTTCAATGTCACCAGGTTGACTTTCCAAAATGCGCAGCAACCATGTACTTTGCCTTTATTTTCACCCATAAGCATCAGCAGGTGTACAGTACTGGTTCTACCCAGGAAAACTGGTGGTCCGTCTCCACCTCAAACTAAATCGACCGTCAGATATAATCTTACTTGTGTTGACAATGACGTTAACTACCATACGAAAACAAACAATCCATTTCGACATGGCTGGGAAGACATCGACAGCAGCCTCTCACGAGGACCACCCATCAAGGTCTGTGGCGTGCGGAAATCTGTTTAACTTCAGCTTTCATAAAAACATAAATTCTTCACTTATTGTGCAAGACGTAGTAATGCTCTTGAAAGGTATTACGAACCATCTATGCGAGCAAACGCCAAAAGTCTTCCTCGAAAAAACAACGACAGCTATTCTGATTCCAGTTCACGAATCATAGTTACGTCACCTGCACACTAAATGAATGTTACATCTACCCACCTGTCCTTTCAAATGAACTCTTCACCAACACTTTCTGCTTGAACTAAAACTAACAACCAACAACAACACACATACAATTTTCAAGACGGCTGTGGCAAAGTGAGTGACAGCGTGATCCTAACTTATGCGCATGCGCAAACAATAACAACCGTAAAAAAAATAACAAACTTACCCCACATAGGCCAACTTTTTCACACTCAACATAATCTTATAAATACATATAGACACTCCACAACATCCCTATCACATAAGCCCCGTAATGGTGTGTGACAAGTTCTCAACACTGCCCACAGCCATAGCCACACATTCATGAACTTGTGGACAGCCCCGTGAAACATGACCTACTTCTCCACCAAAACCATCATATGCCATATTACCTACCAAAACTTATCTACGGCTTGAAATGTCCAATGTAACGTATAATGTCGACCTACTGTACACCAGGATCCGTCTATGTACAGCAAAGCAAACTGGCGTTCGTTAAACCGTAATACATAGCCTGCTGCGCATGTGCGTCGGAAATAAACCGGAACTCAACAGTCGATTTATTATTACCAAAAATATACAGACGTTAAAGCAGCTACTTATGGAATGGCCAACTATTACATCTCGTTCATATATCTACATCCATTAGTGATTTTCCGTACTAGAAAATCGTCTACATATAACGCTTGCGTTATACTTGTTCTACTATATATTATGGAGGGAACTCTTTGATTCTAGTGCCTGCACCACTACAAATATGTCCAAACGTTTAACTTCTTGTCTATCTGCCGTTAAATATCACGTCAAACGATAAAAAGCACGAATCCTCTGGATTTAATTTAATTTGGGTCTATTAAAAGTTCAGGATATGTTCTTGATATAATTTCCAATAAACACAATTGTCAACTATACGTGCTTATGACATATTTGCCCTATATACAACTTTACCGCACAACCTTATTAAATACAAGTTTATTGCTCTTATTCAAAATACTTTTGCCAGAGAAAAAAACTACATTTTGGTCTGTTACAATAATTAAGTTTTTTTTTACATACGGCAGTCTAGACAATTACACTATGTGGATTATCAAAGAAGTTTTCAAATCACTATTATTCCTATTAGATAGTATTTTTCTCAGGTGTAGAATTACCGTTTAAAGACACATTGTATAATTCAGCTCTGCCCTATGGATGCACCTCTTGTCGCAAACTTATTTTTGTATTGCTATGAAAGAGAGTTCATGCTGACTATTTCAGGCAGATGTCATCGAGACTTCTCGGTATCTGGATGATATATTAAACATTGACATCCTTTCTTTTCTGCTGTGGTAAATCATATATACTCTACAGAGCTTTGTGATATTTCTGATACTGATGTTTCATTTCTCGATTTGCATCTCTAAGTAAGCACATTTTATGAGAGAGATGCTTTTAATTTCAATATCATTAATGATCCCTGCTTAGACAGTGATGTTCCAGAGTAACATCTTATGGGGGATATTTGTATTTTATCTAATTCGTTTTTCTAGAGCTTGTAGTCGAGTTAAGAACTTCAGTATTGGTAACCCTTGAATAACTAAAAAGCTACTCCATCAAGGCTACCGTTGCCATAAACTTCGAACATTTGCAAAATTGTATTATCGTAACCCCGATCTGGTTCTTCAATATAAAAGTAATTAAAGAACCATTCTGCGACAAGGACTATCACAACCTGACGCCTATGGTGACGTGGTGTACAAACTTCGTGAGATACACTTTCGTACAATCTTTATAAACTTGTTAAAAAGTATATCAAAAGAGGTTATGACCCTATCAGTTTGCAACGCACTGCATGTTAAAATGGTTGACCCATTTACAGTTCGCCCTTTGATTATGCGATGAACTGACATATTATGGAACCTATGATGAAGTCCACCTAAATCCTGAGAGGATTGATATTTGTGTTCAATCTTGTCGTGTCGTGCCCTTAATGGCTTATTCTCTTACTGCTCTGGATGATTGCAATATGCTATTCGCCGTTTATATATTTTATATATTTGGCAGGACGATTTAGTATGATTAGAACATGATAGAGAAGGAAAAAATGTATGGTTCGATTATTTTTGTGTGACTTAACGCCCTTCTTTTAAAACTTATAACCGATCTACTAGAGATTCTAGTGTGTTAAATTTTCATTAATTTTCAATGAATTGTTTTAATATTTAGCATACTGAACATGTAAGATGTGAAGAAAAATGTAAAGAAACAATTCTTGATTGATCATTTTTTTTACATGAGTTATTGCCCTTTAAAGGTTTTGACATATATTACATACAGTGGAAATCTGTGTGTCTTACTATTCCTTCATTTTCCTAAATATTGTTTTTCATATATTGCTGATGATTCAGTATGAAGCGAATGTGGTTATACAGGAGCATTATACTGGTGCTATAAAGTGCAGGGGTCAAAAGGGCATTTCCACCATTTCTCCCCAAGTTTATGTTTTTGTAAGTTGCAATAAGGAAATGCTCGTTTAATAAAATATCATTTTCAAATATAAAAAAACATCACAAATTACAACTGATAGCTCAACAAACGGTCGACTGAAAAGAGCGGATGTTTGCTATTTCATTCAACTCTGTGTTACGATAACAATTAATCGCATTGATACAAGTCGACTCAAAAAAAAACAATCTTATATTATATATTCTGTGATGAATTTTAGAAATTTCCCAGTTTGAGAAAATCTATAACATATCCCTTCCTCTACTGTATATATATAAGATAGCACAGTAGCCAAATGCTATGAACTAAACGATAGACGTCACGATATTACGTCACGAATTGACGTCATGATATTACTCCGCGCTGTCGCAATTTAAGGAGTGACAGAAGAAGGAATACTTGTGTCAAAAGACGATTGGAAAACAATTCATCACAGAATATATATTATATAGTTTAATTAACATTTTTGTCGTGATACGGAAAATAATTCACTCGTGAGAAATATTCTTGCGATATAGAAACTCGTGCGAAAACGCACTCGTTTCTATATCGGAAGAATCTTTCTCACTCGGGAATTATTTCCCGTATCACTTCAACAATGTTAATTAAACTCTATATATTATGGTTATGCACAAAAAACCTGTGGACTTTTATCTGAAACTGCTTGTGTATTTTGATACAGTATGTATATGTTGATCATTAGTTATATGACTTAATGTTTGTCCAGTGGTATTCTCATATTTCTCATCGATGTTATTTAGGGAATGAGTGTTTAATTGCTGACGATTGTCCGATGGAATTCTCATATTGCTCATGTTAATTTTCATATTGCTCATGTTGCTCTATATTATTCAGTCATTGGGAGTGCATGTGTTACTGCTGACGACTGTCCGATGAAATTCTCACATTGCTACAAACCACAACATCGAAATGGTACATGTGAATGCAGCAATTGTGGTAAGTAGCATGCAACATTATTTGTTTATTTGTTTATGAAGGTGACAAATTAAATGGTGCAACGGTAATTTGGTCATTTAAACTCTTAAGATTTTCAGGGCATTATCTTCCAAAATTAAAACAAAGAAACCTACTTTTTACCAATTTTCCAGATGTATTCACTGACTTAATATCAAAGAAATAGTCATAACATTGAAACTATTGTTTGGGGAGCTTGTTTCAGCCAAAAGGTTTTTCTGCAGTAACTCGATCAATTTAAACAGTACATATATCAGTTATATATCATTAGAACTGGCATTTTTAGTGGTAATTCTAATATACCCGCACTATATAGCCTAGTTTAAAATATCTCGTTATATTGAACGATATATCACTGTAATTTGTGCAACGTTAGGAGAATAAGCATTGCGCATTGCGCATTCCGCATTGTAACGTATGCAACGTTAGGAGAGCAAGCAAAGCAATGCGAAAGATTTCAGATGTGTGCGTTATTTTCACATTTTAGGAGTATTAGAATAGAAATAGAACATCATTTACGGTGAATTAGCTATAATATATCACGGTTTGTCGTTCAATTGTAAACAATAATTTCACTCGCCCTTCGGGCTCGTGAAATTATTGTTTACAAATGAACTCCAAACCGTGATATATTAAACGATAATTCACAGTAAACGATGTTCTATTTCTTAAATAAAGCTACTTTACTTTTGAAAATCGTTTGAGAAATAAACATTTTACAGCCAAACTGATTTTTGATGGGGCTTTTGCTATGTAAATTCCTTGTTGGTGGGACTGCAGAAAATTAAGAAATATCAAATGACTTCTGTAATACTTCATATTTTGCTATAAAACTTTCTGGGTGTCTTAATTTACTAATATCCAACAATTTAAAACCATTTTTTGGATAAAAATTCTAAAAAAAAATATTTTTCAAATATTTCATGCAGCAGAATTTTGCATTGAAAATGACCCATCAAAACAACTTTCGCATATGCAATTTTTATTTCTCAATTGATTTTTAAAAGTAAAAATGTCTGTTTCACTGATATGTACAACTTATTTAGGTAGTAGATTAATATTATCTTAAAAGTCCCAAAACCCTTTGGCTGAAACAAGCGCCCCAAATAATAGTCATCTTTAGTTTAGTTTAATAATATTTTATTGCAGATATGTTACAATACATAAATTCAACATCACAATATTCATAGAAACATATGCAAATGGATTGAACTACAAGTTATTACAACATTAGTTACAGTTCTCTCCAAATAATAGTCATCGAAGGGCCACTTGTAAGATTCGACTTTATTTTTTGTCTCGCCCGTTTACAGATCTCGAAATAGCGATCAAAATGTCATCCGGGTGTGCGTGTCAGGTCGTTCCGTCGTTAGTCCGTGCGTCCGACTTTCATTATAATCTGGCGGGGATATCTTTGTTTACACTGTCCCGTTTATTGGGATGACAATAGGGTAACAGTGATGTTTGGTGCACCCTAGAACCTGGTTTAAACCCCCAGCGGCCTTGTTTGCCACTGAACGTTCCAAGGCGGTAGCCTATTGTCAACCCTGTGTGTTTGTGATGTATTTTCTTGCCTTCTATTCATATAGTTGTTTTTTGTTTCTTTGTGTGTTTGTGGTTGACTGTCGTCCTTGAATGCTACTTTTCCTGTTCTATTTTTATATCTACGTTTACGTCTGTCTCGGACCTTTCTTGCATCAAAATGTTCCTTATATGCATCTAAGATCATGTGCATAATTTCGGGTCTTATACGGGTATACATCTAACATCACATGCAAAACTTCTGTCGCTGTGATCTACTTCGGACGCAATATAGGTCTTGTCCGGTCACCGCAACGATCTGCGACCCCCACTATGAATGGCATTAAATGAAATCAGTAGTAAGTATAGAAGGAACGAATACATCAATAGACGATCCGAACTACCTCGCCATAAGGTTTGACATGCCATCCGTGGCCTTCTAGTGTTTACCGTTTGTATGCACTTGGCATTTGAATCTCATGTCATATAATCAATCGTTCAATGATATACAAATGCCATGCATGATCTGTGATTGGGTAAACCACTAAACTTGCAGTGCGTTGCAAAATAATAGTCATAACCTATTGGGTTTAATCCTCTTTTTCCTTAGTGTTGCACGTCTGCACATCTGTAGCACCATATTGAATCGCACGATTTGTCATACTACAAGAATTATAATTTACTGTGTTTGAATTCTATCCCTCTTTTTCGTAGTGTTGCACGTCAGCACATCTGTAGCTAGAAAACACGCTTTCTTACTGTTTCATGTGGCTACTTCCTGGCGGAATGCGTTCTTCGTCAAAGAGTACTGTCAGTTTATTTTACAACTTGGCAGGGTCAGGGGAGAAACACTCAGATATCCATTACACTAAACCTATCCCTAACATTAAACCTACCCCCAACACTAAAATGAGACAAGTGGTCCAATAGAAAACAAAGCATCAACGCAATAACACAGAAAAAAGTCCAGACTCTATTGTGCCCATCGCGTCAGGTATACCTTGACGTGTTCGTTGGCGGACGGACTATAAACCTTAGAATTACACACACACACAATAACACAGAAGGTCCTCACTGGACCACAAACTAAGAGCAAATTAAATGTACAATGAAAATAAAAATACACAACGCAACGAGTGGAAACCTAAAACTGACTGTAATAAGTATCAAAGAACGTTTTCGACTACCATACACGTTTTTCATAGGTGCTATACTTATCGCTTACATGCAAGCAATATCAAACGGATGTTTGTATTGGCGATTATTGCGACTTTTGAAACTGACTTTCTCTGACAATACGCATTGGCCAAATCGTGTTACATTGGATGCATACTTAATTCATCTGTTGTAAATAAAAGGTTAAACTGTAATATATTTCGACAGCGACATCATACAGTATTGTGATAAAAACAGCAGATACATTTTTGGCTGGAACTGATGTAAACGTGTGGATCAACCTTTATGGAGACAATGGAAAAACTACAGGAAAAAAACAAATCAATGGACAATTTGAAAAGGCCGATATCGACACGTTTAAGATATTACACGAGGACATAGGCAGGGTAAGAATTTACGTTTGAGCTTCTTAATATCATCAAATTGTTCAACTTTACAATTTGTAAAACAGGTGTATTGTTGTTATACTGTCTTGTATTGGCGTGCCCTCAATGGTTTATTCTCTTTTTGCTCTGGTTTCTGCCAAGTCATTGAGTACCTTCTTTGTGGCTTTCTAGGCTTTTTTTGTATTTATATATACACGAGCATCTTTGTGTTTTACTTATATTGCCTATTAATGCTGCTTCATGGTTAGAGAATAAATCATGGCGGGGATTTCTTTATTTACACTGTCCCGTTTTATTGGGTTGACAGTAGGGTAAGTGTGAGGTTTGGTGCCCCTTAGAACCTGGTTTAAACCCCCAGCGGCCTTTTTTTGCCAGTGACCGTTCCAAGGCGGTAGCTCTATTGTCAGCCCTTTTGTGTTTGTAATGTCTTATTTGGCCTTTTATTCATCTTTAAATGTGTTCTTTGTTTCTGTGTGTGTTTGTGGTTGACTGTCGTCCTTGAATGCTGCTTTTCCTGTTCGATTTTTATATCCATATTTACTAAAAATCTAGATACACAAGTCGAATAGGTCCTTTAGTTTGCAACCGATATTTTAGGTCATTTAATTGCATCCGATATTTTAAATCAATAAAACCCAGGCAAGCTCAAAGACGAGCCATCTCTGACCCACATCCATTCACCACACCCGCCCCATTGTAATATTTATGTTATAAAGTAATCTCTGTTATCATGGTTATAGAAGACAGCGTTGATACATTCAAAACAAGTCATTTCGGAACAGAAACATCAGAGCTCATCGCGTTCCTTTAATTATTTAAAATGCTAAACTTTGCTTTGCTAACAGTCTAGATGCTTTTCTTCCATATTTACCAAACTTGTTCAATATATCGTCAATATCAATAAAAGCTCGTATACGTTTGAAAACCATTCATACGAATATCTGATTAACACACCATCTCCTTCCCCCAACGCACCCTGGTCAATTGTTTTTTCTTTTAAATATGTATACCCCGCTCTCACAAAGTGAAATGGGGGCTATATAGGAATCACGTTGTTCCCAATGCCATCGCGTCCCAAAACGTAACACATTTTTGTCGCTTCGCGTCCCTTCGCGTCCCTTCGCGTAACACATTTTTAATATTG
This sequence comes from Cyrtodaria siliqua, assembly GCA_037043455.1. Lineage (NCBI taxonomy): Eukaryota > Metazoa > Mollusca > Bivalvia > Adapedonta > Hiatellidae > Cyrtodaria > Cyrtodaria siliqua. Next base: position 34,737 of record JAWPHD010014129.1, read on the forward strand.
CATATCTGTAACACTTTTAAATTGATTGTTCCCAAACTTCATATACTCATAACAACTGATGACATTATGTTCCTCTACATCTGCCGTCATTGATTGCCTACTTTATTACAGAATTATTGCCCTTTGTTTGAGTTGGAATTGTCCACTCTAATATTGTATAATGACCTGTTAACAAACATTTTCGAATTCATTGTTTCCAAACATCGTGTACACATAACAACTGATAACCTTATGTGTCTGTACATCATCCATCATTGATTGCCTAATTCATTACAGAATTATGGCCCTTTGTTTGACTTTGAATTTTCCACTCTAATATTGTAACACCTAACATACAGTCACACGTGATGATATGATGTGTCTCTGCATTAATGGTTTTTCGATTCTGCAATTTTTCTTTACAGAATTAAGGACCTTTGTTTTAATTAGAACTTCTTTCACACTAAGCAATTGACAAATATTTTAGACATTTATTATTCTTGATTTTGCCCATCATTGGCTAGAGCAAAAAAAGCGAGGGTATTCCTCACCTTGAGTGATAGTTCTAGTTTTATTAACGGCTTATGCATGTGGTGAATGTTGTTATTTTTTCCCATCCTATAGAGATGGCGGCGTTCAAAATGATATATAGGGTCCTATAGAAACCACAGCGTCCGAACGCAATGGCATCGTAGGTCCGCACTGTACTGCAAACAAGGACTTGAAACTACAATGAAAGAGATAAAAAACAACAGAAAGGGTGGTGAAGACAGGGTTACCGACTTGGAACGGTCAGTAGGCAATAAGGCCTACTGGTTAGCTTGAATCGATTTTATATGTGCACAATCCTCGCTATTATCCTGTCTTCAGCGCCCAAATAGACAAGACAGTGTAAACAAAACTACATCCCATCAAAAGGAAATCTCTAACAATAAAGTCCACATCCAGAGAAACCAACTAAAGATATACATACAAAATAATAAACATCACAGGATGTATCCAGAATCGTACTGAACAACCATAGTAGTTGCAGCTAAAGAGAAAACCAATCTAGGGTACGACCAGAAAACCCGAGGGACGAAAGCTCATGCACCCACCTCCCTTAGTTGGGGTTTCAGTAGGTACAATCATAGTGTCCCAAGCGGTAGTCCAGTCATCGCACAAGTGTCAAGTGAAGCGTAATGAATCACTAAACATGCAGTGCGCTGTAAAACCAAGGGGTTATATCCTTTTCTGACGAACTTCCTGATTACATTTGTAAAGCGGTCAGGAAACCCGTCAGACCCCTTTAACTTTCGAAGTTTATAGACCACATCTCCATAAAATGAGGGTTGTGATATGCCTAGTCGCAGAAGTGTTTTAAGGTAGGTGTTGTACTTTTCCAGCAACGTTGTTTTTGCGTGGTTTTGCGCTACACGTTAAACAGTCTACACCTTGTAAATAACATGAGTCGGCTATTCAAAACACCAAACACCAACATCATTCTTACTCCTCTTAAACTTCACTCTGTGTCTACTGTTTATCTTCACCAGGGAAATTCTAATATTTTTACACGTAATTATCGAACAATTTCTCACGAATTAATCTTCATTCGGCATCTACCATTAATATTCCTGGCATAAATTCTATATTCAGAAATACCCCTTCTGTTAAATTAACACCACTTAAAACTTCTGTACTAAATCGATATAAAGTAAGACCACCAGTTGATATGAATAAGTTAAACAGTAGGCGTACATTCTATCCCTCTATCCTTAAGTGCAACTCGAAACGTGTAGTGCATGTAAATACTTGTCATAAAAGTCCGCTTTTAAATCCACTACCAATGGTAGAGAGTCCCGTGTCAGTATACCTTCAGACATTTACTGATCGTCAAGTAATATCGTTTATGTTTTGACTTGATATCATCCTAAATGTGGTATACAATATGTAGGCCAGACTGGTCGATCCATGAAAGTTCGTTTTCGCGAACATTTGTTTTTAAATCATACCAGTCGAAACTATTTAAAAACTTTCTTTATACACACTTTAGGGATTCGGGCCATTCCATAGATGATGTTAGCATTCAGCCTGTGGAACTTATTGAATTTGATAAAACTACTACCAAAGGTTACAAGATACAAACAAGACATATCGCTGAACTCAAATGGATTAAGCAGTTACAAACTCCGTATTCATTGGGGCTAAACGATAACATTTATCAAGAAGGAAACATTTCCAATAACCCGGATATAGATCCGTTTAGCATAATGTCTATTCGTAAACGTAAACAACGGTCCAGAAGGAACCATGACCTTAAACGAAAATTTAAGAAAGTCTTTACTATTGCAGACCTTTATACTATTTATAAGAGTCCGGTAGACACGCCCTCCTTAGCAAAGTAGTCAGTCTGCATTTGTATTGCTTGCAGAAACTTGACGAAGAAGCGGATGCCATTTACATCCGTACTAATTCATTATATGAGGTTCCATCTATTATTCAATGTTACACTCAACATATTTTGCGTCCGCATATAGATGCTCCATCTGACCATAAAAGGCATTTTTGAAGATAACTTATGTTAATAAAGGTATCGATTTCATTAATTTAGCTGGAGTACTTAATGAAATGCGGGTGACTGACAAAATGCCTAAGTATTTCAAGAATATTGAGACTCCTGTTATATGTTACAAGTATAAGAAATCAACTAGAAATCTTATTTTCAATTATAATAGGATAGTTTCCGATCGTGAAATCGAGACCTCTAATCCTACTGATTGAGATGGTCAAATTTCTCAAATTTGTTATGAACCTGCCGGTCGCATTCTCACTGGCAATCTTGATGTTATTGAGGATAAGAGAATCTAGTTCCTGCGGACAAAGCTTCCAAAAATATAATTATAGTCTGACGATTACATTATATCAACACTTTGAATGCAGAGCTAGCTTATCTAACCACACCTTTGCCGGAGAAGGACATTTTATTTCCCAGCATGTGACCTTTATGGAGTAAGCAGACGAGGCTCCCTACAATGTACCAGATACCCAAACTCCACACAATTCCATACAAAGCACGTTTCATTGCTAATTCAAGTTCATTTACCACGACCAATATATCAAAACAATTGACTTCTTGACCTTCCGCGATTAAAGAACATGTTATTAAGTATTGCAGAAAGGCTTTTGAAAACTCATAAATCAATCTGTTATGTTATATCAAAAAGTCCTTGATAAACTACGGTGTAAGCATTTTCAGGCCTCTTCTCTAAGCACCTACGAATTTTCCACACTATATACTAATCTACCACATAATATATTCAAAGATAAATTGCTTCAGCGTATTCAGAAGACATTTGCTAGAGAATGTACAACTTTTCTAGCTTGTACAAATGTCCGGGTTTTCTTTACAAACACCCCTATTGATAATTACAATTTGTGCCGATGTTTGTAGAGATACGGTAAAACTGTTTATCGCCAGGTTGTTGGTATTCCTTTTTGGTATTCCTATGGGTACTAACTTGTCTCAGATTTGTTTTTGTACCGCTATGGAAGAGATTTTATGTTGGGTTTGTCACCTGTTAGCCAGAGTGAAGTTATTGATGCATTTAATAATACATCTCGGTATCTAGATTAATATTGATAATAGGTTTTTTGATCATATGGTTACTAACATTTATCCACCAGAGCTCACGTTGACTAAAGCCAACAGTTCGGATACTGAAGCAGCATTCCTCGATCTTCATCTTTCGATTTCTAATGATTTCATACATACTAAAATCTATGATAAGATAGATGACTTCAACTTTAACATCGTTGACTATCCACACCTGGATGGGGATGTATCTCGTGCTACCTCATTCGGGTTGTATATCTCCCAGCTCATTCGTTTTGCTAGAGCTTGTAATGATGTTATAGACTTCAGCAGAGTTTTCGTTATTACAAATTACGTAGATCTTTCTCAAACTTCTACCGCCGCAACGAAAACCTACTGGAGAGGTACAACACCAACCTTAAAACTATTCTGCGAATAGGAAAACCACAACCCTTATTTTATGGAGATATGGTCTATAAACTTCGTAAGTTAACGGGATCTGGAGGATTTCCTAACAACTTTACAAAATTAATCAGGAAGTTCGTCAGAAAAGGGTACGACCCTGTAGTATTACAACGCACTGCGTGTTTAGTGATTGACCCCTCTACAGTCTGTCACTACGCTTCACTTTTCCCTTAGGCGATGACTGGACAACCTCTTGGGACTCTATGATTGCACCTATTGAAACCCTGACCAAGGGAGGTAGGTGCATGAGTTTTCGTCCCTCGGGTTTTCTGGTCGTACCCTAGATCGGGTTTCTCTTTGGCTGCAACTGCTGTGGTTGCTCGGTACAATTCTGGATACATCCTGAGATGTTTCTTATTTTGTATTTTATATAGCTTCTCAACAATATCTTAGTGTTTCTTTTGTTATTTTCTCTGGATGTGGACTTTATTGTTAGAGAATTCCTTTTGATGGAATGTAGTTTTGTTTACACTATCTTGTCTCTTTGGGCGCTGAAGACAGGATAATAGCGAGGATTGTGTACGCATAAAATCGATTCAAGATAACCTGTAGGCTTATTGCCTACTGACCGGTCCAAGTAGGTAACCCTGTCTTCACCACCCTTTCTGTTGTCTTTTTCATTGTATAATTAACTAAATTTTGCTCCTTGTATGTAGTACATTGCTTTTGGAAACTGTGGTTTCTATAAAACCATATAGTTCGATAACTAGATATAAGGCGAGAAACAGCAGAGTTATAGCCCTTGAATTATTAAAAAATACTAAATGTTGCTTCATTAACGTTCCAACACATTTATTTTCCATTTAGTTTTTACCAAACTCGACCAAATTGCTGATATTTATGAAATCTATCTAGACCATCTAGATCAGATTATGAATACCAAAGTTATGGCCTTTGATTTATTGAAAAATGCCATATTATTCCCTGTGTTCATACTAGCATCTTGTATTTGGTCTTTATCTTCATAAAATTTAGCCAGATTGTTGATATCAATTAAACTTCCCATACGTTTTAAAACCCGCTCTATCGTTTTAATAACATGAGATTCATGGCCCTTGACTTATTGAAAAATGCCATATTCTACCTTGTGAACACTCTAACTCCTTCATTTGGTTATTTTATAGTTAAGAGCTCTGTCAGATTGTTGATATTGATTATAGCGGGGACAAGTTTGAAAATCAGTCAGATCGGATTAGTAACACTTGATTTATGGCACTTAATTTATTGAAAAATGCTATAGTCTGTCTAGCGAACACTTTAGCAACATTATTTTGTATTTGATTTTGTCAAACAAAGTCAGATTGTTGATATCAATGAAAGCTCAGATCAGTTCGAATACAAGCTATATCGGATTAGAAACATCAGAGTTATGGCCCTTGATGTATTGAAAAATGCTATATTTTGCTTTGTTCAATCTATATAGCTACTTCAGTATTTTTCATCTGATTTTTTTTCCAAACTTGGTCCTTGTGTTCCTCGCATTTTTCTTTTCAATGTTTTATTTTATGACGTTATTTCAGTCATAGAAAAACGTGGACAAAATCAAAACCTTTTTCTATTGGACTAGAAGAAGTAGCAGAGTTAAGGCCCTTATAGTTAAAAATGCCATCCTTGCTTTGTTAACATTATAGCTCCTTTATTTTTCATTTGATATTTTCCAAACTTTGTTATAGTGTATATATCCATACACATTCCAAGTTGATCAGAAGCAACATAGTTGTAACCCTTGATTAAACAAAAGCAGATATGTTTTAATTGATTAACACTCTAGGTCTTTAATTTTTCATCTTTGCCAGATTTGTGCGGAATGTTTATTTCAATAAAAGCTCTGGAAATTTTGAAAACAAACCATAACTGATACTACATCTTGACCCCACCACCGCCCTCTCACCAGCCCAATTTGCAATTACAGCGTTCACATGCTCTCTTGTGTAGGACATGAACACTCATCCGTAGGCAATGTGCTGTTTTCAATTAAATTGTGTTGGTAAGGGGATACCAAACCAATGTTCAACATGACGCTCTTTTAACAAGTAGGATGGGCTGTAGCGTCACGACGGGGTGTCAGATACGGCTGGCTTTCAAATAAGTTTGGTAAGGATCAGATGATAAATGAAGTAGCTACAGATTTAACAAAGCAAACTATAACATTTTTCAAAAGCAAGGACCATACAAAATGAAGGTGCTAGAGTGCTCACACAGTATATTATGGCATTTTCCCCAGTTAAATGAGGGCCATAAAAGTAGATGTCGAAATCGAGCAGGAAATGTAGCATTCACTGACCACAGCCAACTCTCGGCCATAACTCTGGTGCTATTTATCCTTTTTAGACGTATTTCGAACTTGCTCGACTTTTCATTATAATTAAGACGTGACAAACGTTGGCAAATATCAAATTAAACACAAATCACTGTTCACAAGGTAGAATAAAAAAACAACAATATTACTTAGACTAAACATCATCTCTTACGCAACCGCATTTCAACTAGGAATGAAATTTCACGTACATATTTCTTATGTTGACAACTATAAACGTAGGCCACGGTGTTGGTACAGATTACAAAACGACCAGCGTTGCTTGGTTTAGGTTTTCAATTTAAAGCGAACGGATCTTTCGATTCAGTCATGAATGCAAATATAAATAAATATTATTGTCAAACATACGTCTAAAAACGTCATGTCCAACATTACAGAAGTTTGCAGTACGAACTGTGCACCCCTTGTCGCAGATTTGTTTTCATATTGCTATGAAAGAGATTGCATGTTGAGTCTTTCACCAGATACCCAGGCAGATGTTATTGAAAAAAAGAGTATGATAATGGACCTTTGGAAACGGCCGAAAACGACACATACGAAATATTGCAGTCTCGGTTTGATTGAGACTGCCCTCTAGCCTTTTAATGACACCTCTCGGTGCCTAGATGACATATTGAATATTGAAAACCTTTTCTTTTCTACTGTGGTTATTAATATATATTCTTAAGAACTTCAACTTAACAAAGCTGATATTTTTGATACTAACGCTTCTTTTCTCGATTTACATCTCTCTATTGAAAATGGTAAAATAATTAGCAAAATCAATGACAAGAGAGATGCTTTTAATTTTGATATTGTTAATTATCCCCATTCAGATGGGGATATTCCCCGAGCAACTTCTTATGGGGTCTATGTGTTTCAACTATTCGTTTTTTATACCCCCGTCGTGGTCACCGTATATAGAAAAACGCATTCCGGACGACAACTTCAAAACCATAACACCTACGCTCATGAAACTTTATAGGTACATTGCCCTAGGTAAGAGGAGGATACCTATTGGTTTTAGGATCAGTAGGTCAAAGGTCATTGCCCTGGGTGAGAGGAGAATCGCTATTGATTTTGGGTCAGTAGGTCAAAGGTCAAGGTCATCGGGACCTTATATGAAAAATGCATTCCGGACGTTAACTTCGAAAACCATAACACCTACGCTCATGAAACTTCATAGGTACATTGCCCATAGGTGTGCGGAGGATTCCTTTTATTTTTGGGGTCAGTAGGTCAAAGGTCAAGGTCACTCTGACTTTATATAGAAAGACGCATTCTGGATGATAACTTCGAAACCATAACACCTACACTCATGAAACTTCAAAGGTGCATTGCCCTAAGTGAGAGAATGATCCCTGTTGTTTTTGAGGTCAAAGGTCAAGGTCACCATGCTTTTATATAGAAAGATGTATTCCTAACGATAACTTCGAAGCCTTTACACCTACACTCATGAAACTTCATAGATGCATTGCCCTGTATGAGGGGAGGACACGTATTGTTTTTGGGAACAGTAGGTCAAAGATCAAGGTCACCATGATCGTATATAGAAAAAAACGCATTGCGGACGATAACTTTGAAACCATAATACCTATACTCGTGAAGAGGTACATTGCTCTAGGTGAGAGAAGGAACCCTGTCGCTTTTGGGGTCAGTATATCAAAGGTCAAGGTCACAGTCATCTTAAATGGAAATATGAATTCTGCATAATAACTTCAAAACTGTTTTATTTAAAAAAAAAAAATATTTTCTTTGGGGTCAGTAGGTCAAAGGTCAAGGTCACTGTCACCTTATATAGAAAAATGCATTCCTATTGATAACATCAAAATTAAAACGCCTACACTTTTAAAACGTCATACACATATTGCCCATGGTGAGTGGAAAAACCATTATGTGTTTGGGGTCAGTAGGTCAAAGGACACCATCAACTTATATGGAAATATATAAAATTCTGCATGATAACTTCAAAACCGTAACAGCTACATGAAATTTCGAAGGTTCATCACCCTTGTTGAAAGCAGCAACCATATTGCTTTTGGAGTCAAAGATCAATGTCACCGACCTTATATGGAAATATGAATTCCGCATGGTAACTTCAAAACCGTAACATTTACACTCTTGAAACTTCATAGGTTCATTGCCCTTGTTGAAAACAGGAACCACTTTTATTTTTGGGACAGTAGGTCAAAGGTCAAAGGTCACAGTGACCTTATATGGAAATATGCATTCCACACAATTTCTTCAAAAGCGTAACACCTAAACTCATAAACCTTTATAGGTACATTGCCCTAGTTGAGAGGAACCCTATTGTTTTAGGGCCAGTAGATCAAAGGTCAAGGTCACAGTGATCTTATATGGAAATATGCATTTTGCACAATAACTTCAAAACCATAACGCCTACACTCATACAACTTTATAGGTACATTTGCCCTGGGTAAAAGAAGAAGCCCTTTTGCTTTTTGAAACTAGTCATGACAAATTCCTTCCCAGCTGTTATTCACAAAATATTTGATCTACAGGCTTGAAATTATATAAAATAGTGCTCTTGGTTAAACAACATCCCCTATCATTTATTGTTTTGTTAGAAGGTCAAAGGTAAGGATTATATTGACCTGACACATAGGAAATGCTTTACCATAAAAACGTTAGGAAACGGGCGTATCGTATCTTGTCTAGAGCTTGTACTCGAGTTGAGGACTTTAATATTCGTAATCGTTGTTAACTAAAAATCTACTCCATCAGGGCTACCGTTACGATAAACTTCGTAAAATCTTTGCAACATTTTATTATCGTAACCTTGATCTTCTTTTCAAATATAAAAGTAATTTAAAAACTCTTCTGCGACAAGGACTATCACAACCTGACTTCTATGGTGATGTGATTTACAAACTTCGTACGATCCTTGGTCATGATCACTTTCATACTATCTTTGTTAAACTTGTTAAAATGTTTAACAAAAGAGGTTATGACCTATCATTTTGCAAAGCACTGCATGCTTGGTGGTGGACCTATTTACAGTTCACCACTATGCTTTCCTCTTTAATTGTTCGATGACCGGACAGGCTGTGGACCCTATGATGAAGCCCAAAAGGACGATGACGTTTGATGTTTGTCTGCAATCTTGTCTTGTCGTGCCCTCAATGGTTTATTCTCTTGTTGCTTTCTTCTGCGAAGTCATTGAGTACCTTTTTTGTGGCTTTCTAGGCTATTGGTTTTTGTATTTATATATACACGAGCATCTTTATGTTTAACTTATATTGCCTACTAATGCTGTTGGTTAGAGAATAGTTCATGGCGGGGATTTTTTATGCACTCTATAACCTGGTTTAACCCCCCAGCGGCCTATTTTGTCACTGACCGTTCCAAGGCGGTAGCCCTACTGTCAACCCTTTTTGTGTTTGTGACGTCATATGACTTTATTCTTTGCTAACTTTGCCATTCATGTTTGTCCTTTTGCGTGTTTTGGGGTTTACTGCGTTCTCTGAAAGCTGAATTTCCTGTTCGACTTTTATACTCATATTTAAGCATTTACATCAATTTTTAATTACTACTTCAATTCTTCATCTTTCATCAGATTTTGCGCACAATATGACGTATTTATGTGTCGACATGCCGTAAAACGCCATTCATTTATTCATTCATTAACTTAGTATTACAAGTTCGATATAAATACCTGCTTTGTAGAAAGATCTCTCCCAAACGGATATGTTATTTATTTACATAAACTTGCTAAATAATACAGCATATGAAGGTTTACTTATTAAAACATGCCGTGTCTTATACATAATATACGAATATACGAATGTACGGCTGAATGGATAAGAGACCTAAATAAATGAATTAGTTGTTGCATGTGATGGAAAGAAAGAAACACTAATATTCATGTAGTTTGTTACATCCTATAAGTTGTTATATAAATACATTATGTTTCTGCTCATCTCACCAGTGATAATTATGTATAGATATGTATATTATTTAAACATGTTTATGGGAGAAATATACTGTAATACGAACATTATTCAATATGAAAGTACACGAATTACATTTAATAAAACAATAAAAAAGGTATTCAAATTGTTACACCAACATCATCATTCGAGGTTTTGTAATTACAACCATGCATCAATACATCATAAATGCGTGTTGTAATGTGCACATTGAAAATAATCATACCTGTTTTCGAAAGATAACTAAGATTAGGTATTTATCTTTGTTCTTTTTTTAAAGATGCTCATTTTTACAGCAAATAATAAACATATAGTCTGAGATAATAACGTGTTTCAGTATGTTTTAATACTTATTTTAGCTATCCTTATGCATTTGTCCCTGTTCAAAAGAAATGCTTACCTATATATATTATGTCAAATACAACCTGTTCTTTACTTAACATTGGAAAAGTCATGTCTGCAACTTATGTGTTATCAAAGATACATTAAACATGTTTTCCTTTGAATAAAAACAAAAAAGAACAAGAAGCAGTCTGAGAGACAGCCATATCCCCCGCGGCAGTATCTTTTTGCAATGTATGGCCTTCACTTTGATATTGTAGACATGGGTGTTAGTGCGGTAAGTGTGCATGTAAGATCTATGTACACTAACATTTTTTTTCAGTCATCAATGGTGACCCATTTATGCTCCCGGTAATTTGGCATGTCGTGGGTCCTGGACCATCCCACCGCATGCCTTACAAAAACACATCTATAATATTATACTATACGTAAATGTTCAACACACTAGAGCTCTATTATTTGTATTCAATATGAGACCATCTGTAGGAATGTTTGTCTTTGAAAGATTTAGCTTGTTTGTGTTGTGTTTTATCTATATGTGTACTGTTTTTAGGGGAAAGGATACAACAAATAAATAAAAATAATAATAAAGAAAAAAGTGTTGTAGTTACATTTCACATCTCACTCATTGTTCATAATTTAGATATATAATGTAAAATATAAGACAGTAATGTCAGTTCCTTGGTCAGAATAGTACGAAAAGACAAAATGGAAGAGTGAAGTTTTCTGATATTTATAGAATCAAAGGTAACAAGAATTTTCTATAAAAAAATTTGAAGGGTCATATCCCCATGAAAAATCATCGAACCGAACGTGACGGCAATTTGCGCATCTCCACTTGGTATTGATGCTTTCCAGCAAGCTTCTAGACATTAAGACAATATGTTATAGAGAATTAGCGCGGACAAGAATTTTCTATAAAAAGGTTCAAAGGGTAATAACTCCAAGAAAAATCATCGAACCGGAACGCGACGACAATATGCGCATCTCCACTTGATACTGATGGTTCCCAGCAAGTTTCGCGAAATTTCGACAAGAAGTTATAGAGAAGTAGCGCGAATAAGAATTTTCTATGCAATTGTTCAAAGGGCCATATAATATTATAATAACTCCATGAAAAAACATCGAACCGGAATGCGACCTCTCCACTTGATAGTGATGCTTCCCAGCAAGTTTCGCGAAAATCTAACTAAGGGTTACTGAGAAATAGCGCGGACAAAAGAGGGACGGACGGACGAACTGACACTATTTCCAAAAAGCACAAAATGTTCACGACGTCGCGTAACACTAATTTGTACAACAATATGCCCAACGTCTATACTATTAAGTGTATGGTTTTCGTCGTCGTCAATTATTGAAAATGGTCGCTACGTTGATACGAAGTTTACTTTGCAAATTGTCATGAATTATCACGCTAATATTCCTAAGATTGACCTTTATCTTTATCAAGTATCGTCAAATATACAATATACACGAAATTAACCTGAAATATATAAAAGCGACATTTTGTCATTTTTTAAATGAAACTTTGCAATAATACTAAGTGGGTGGTGCCCTGTTGAGATTTGCGTTTTTCTTTTCCACCGGTCACTCAAGATGGCCACCTTTGCTAAATGTTGACGGAAATTAAAGACACGTCAAGTGAAACAATTTATTCTCTCTTAGATTAACTATTCCTTGACATAATCTTTAACAAAATAATCAATTAACCCTTTAGCAGTTGCCTTACCACACGTCAAGTAGGAACCACTGGGCTAATTGAGTCTATATTTTGCGTGAAGCATCGCAGTGACAAGTTGTTCAAATGAAGCCGCTAGGGCAAAACATATTTCTCTCTCCCTACAGCGATCAATAGAGTTATATAGGGAAAACATTTAAAAATATACAAAAACAAAAATTCATCAATCTTTTCGGAAGCAAAACATCAACCTAGATTGTCAAACAAAGAGAGACCCTATCAGAGGTCCCATGTGCGAATAGATTGGGATATATAAGGAAACATGTTGACAATATTCTTCGGAAGACATAAAATACTTATTGTTACCACTATATTTTAGAAAGTATCGCTACAGCCTATTCTATCAGGAGAGTTTGTTCAAAGGAAGTTCCTATCGTAAAACATTACCCTGTCATGTGGATCAACTTAGTTTATAATAAATATGTTAGAAAAGATGGTATGCATTTGGTATTAGAAAGACGGTATGCATTTGGTATTAGAAAGACGGTATGCATTTGGTATTAGAAAGACAGTATGCATTTGGTATTAGAACTCTCAGCTGAACGTTTCTTGAATAACTGCTTCAGCGCAACAATTAACGAGTAAGGTCATACTTAGACCTTGTTCAAATCTATTTTAAACCTTTTGGATATTTTGCTGTTTAATTTTAAAAAAATATTTTTGTTTTTTAGATTCAAGATGTAGTTTTCACTCTCGGCTCCAATTTGCTCACAGATGAATGGCTCCCAAGCTGGGCATCGATTTACACGCAGTCAAGACAGGAACTTTGCATCATTTGGAATAGGAATTATCGATGGGTCAACAATGATGCATCATCCAGGCTACATAATACTGGTATTACTAACAGACATTGCCCTATTACAAGAGGTGTTCAACTGTTAACGAAATACTTCCATTTTGTACCTGAATCAAGTATGTTGACATTATCCCCGACTATGTTCAATTTAATGTCAAGTCTAATAAAAAATACTTCCATTTTGTACCTGAATCAAGTACCTTGACATTATCGCCGACTATGTTCAATTTAATGTCAAGTCTAATGAGAAATACTTCCATTTTGTAACAGAATCAAGTATCTTGACAGTATCGCCCACTATGTTCAATTTAATGTCAAGTTTAATGAGAAATACTTCCATTTTGTACCAGAATCAAGTATCGTGACAGTATCGCCGACTATGTTTAATTTAATGTCAAGTCTAATAAGAAATACTTTCATTTTGTACCTGAATCAATTATCTTGAAATTATCGTCTACTTGTTCAATTTAATGACAAGTCTAATGAGAAATACTTCCGTTTTGTAACTGAATCAAATATCTTGACGTCATTGCCGACTATGTTCAATTTAATATCAGGCCTAATGAGAAATACTTTCATTTTGTAACTGAATCAAGTATCTTGACATTATCGCCTACTATGTTCAATTTAATGTCAAGTATAATGATACCTTCGATATACAACATTATGACATGAACTATTATGTTCTGCTTAATTTCGATGCATTCATGTGTTTAAAAAAGGGTAGAGAATGATGTTTTGAAGCAAAGCTCGTCAATTATAAAGATAACTTCAATACAAATTTAAATTAGAAATGCTTGTAAATTGTCATTTAATGTTATATTATTGTGATGTGTCTTTGTCTGAACGTATTTTTCGATTTTCACGATTTCAGCGAAAATTAACTTGACATTTGAAAATGATTAAATTTATGAAAACTTCTAGTTCTAAACATCAGCTGCAGTCATTGTTATGATTTCCTAAAATAAATAATTTCAGATTGAGGGGTAAAACACCTGCATGAATTTTTTTTATTTTTATAGAATTTGTATCCGAAAATGGTTTCAAATTGTTGGATTATCATAAATTAAGACAACGTGACAGTTTTATAGCAAAATATGAAGGCTAACGGTATTTATATGATATTTCTTACTTTTCTGCTGTCCCACCATCAAGGAATTTGCATGGAAAAGCCTCATCAAAAATCATTTGGGCTGTAAAATATTTATTTCCTAACCGATTTTCAAAACTTAGATATTTGTATTTACCACTAAAAATATCAGTTCTACAGCTATAAAATTGATGTACGTATTATTTAAATTGCTCAAGCTACTGAAGAAAAACCTTTGGCTGAAACAAGCGCCCCAAACAATAGTAAAAGTAACATTACTGATTCATAGCACGGAGAGGCATTTTTATAGCCGTCACACTGCACTAAACGAACGCTTGTGCGAATGTTAATAACTACTGGCAAGGGTGATCCTTTGGAAGCAACACACAGAACCACGGGAGTAAAGCAGCAGACTGGGTTTTATCGAGTCTGTTCATGAGCGGTAATGTAGGAAGCAACATCTCACGTCCCTTGGTATCGGCTAAGCGGTATTCTACTTTAGCGCCACCTATATTGGGCTCGGTGATCCAAAGGACCAGTAACAATAACACTACTGAAGCATTATAACATGTTGTTTACATGTAGCGAATGTGTATACTATAGGCAATATTATTTATAAATATGAGGCAACATGTATACGTTACTGTATTCATTTACACATTTCGTGAATTATTAAGTGTATGAAGACACTTTCATCTTCTAAAGCGTTGACCAACATTTGACCTGACAGGTTGGCTGGTCGTCTAATAAGTGATGGTTTTAAAGTTCCAGCGAGGAACTTTAATAACCCTGAAACTATGATTTTGCCAATATATGTGTCAATGTATGTGTCAATGTTTCTATCCGTCTGTATTATAGGTATTTATGTACAGGTTTATTTTCTTTTTCGCAGGTGACATAGACTATTTTGAAGAAGGAATAAAGGGGGATTTCAGTAAGAAACCTAGACCAATTCGGGAAGCCAACGAGCATTACTGTTTAGTACGATGTGCAAAAATGAAGGGAGATTGCAAGGCTGCTTTATACGATAAAACACGCAAGCAGTGTTATGTCATCAAGGATTTTCTCCAAGCTGAGATTCAGGATAGAAAGGATGATTCGAACTGGCAAATGTTTGTCTACAAAAAGTTGAGCAAACCTTAAACGTTAAATTGTCTGCACACAAAATATACGAGCATTTATTCTAACGAACTTGGTAAACATATTGCATTCCGATTGAGCGACAAACATAATGCGACTCGTGGCTTATCAGTCATTCAGTTTATTCAAACTTTCAATACAGCTCAAGACATTCAGTCACTGCGATCTTAACTGTTTCAGGTCATGGATTAAACAAGGAAAATGCCACCATAGCAGCTTAACTATAAAGAAAAATCATACTTGTTTTGAAATTGAAGCCTTAAAAGAGGAAAATAAATATACAGTATACAGTCAATTTTGTTAGGACGTATACAATCATTTCGTGTATTATTCAAAGCTCGTAAAACACATGTCTATATACGTTTGTATATGTATGGTATATAAATGCAAGCATTAGTTGCCCAATACCGTAATAACTTTCCTTGGACTATCTGTGTCGGTGGTGTGAAAACCGTTCATGCAATCACATAGCCTTTACAAATTTACATCACAAAATATATAGACGGGCTTCATACTTTTTAAAAAAAATAATGTAGTTTACTGTTTTTCCCATGCAAACCGAGCTGATCATGACTATATTTGCTTTTTTGAAATTAAAAGGCTAGCATCGGAGATGTTGTTTTCTCTCCTATATTGTGTTTTGTTATGGGGCACATTTGTGTAACGTGTTAGTTAACTGATTAGATTGATTGATTGGAACTTTATGACAAACCTGCATCAAAACCTCATAGTATAAAAAGGCGCATGCTGTTGTCAAATTAAAAGTTGTAGTAATATAACTTTCTTCTGTCATTCTGTTTTATTATGGGGTATACTTGTGTAAAGTTTCAATCAGCTGATTTGATTGACTGGAAAGCTATGGCCAACTTGCACTAACTTGCACCAACTATTTAATCAGGGACGCAAACGCCGACGCCGACACGAGTAGGAGCTCTATTACTTTTAGCCTAGTTGAGCTAAACATTGTGTTCGACCTGCAATAATCATCCTTACGTTTATCGTTTAGCATTTGAAACATATATGTAATATTATTTTAATAGAATTACCATTCTAAATTGCCGTACAGCTGAAATTGGGATTCACAACATCTCGATCACTTCTTCGAATCGAATCATATCCCGAATGTATCTAGATGGCCTCCATGTTACTTATGTCATAGTAGTATGTCGCGCCCTAGATTCCCGCAAACCGGAATATGCATTGAAAATCAAAGTCGAAGTTTTGTAATGACATTTAGCCGATTGCTTCATAATTATATAGTTTATTTACATGAAAGCAGTGATACAACCTTCATCTGATTTATAAATAACAAACATGCAGTGCAAATCATACACCATCAATCGTTAATCGGCTATATATTTTATAAAGCAACAGTGCACTATCTGCTGTCCTGTTGCCTTCCGGCTAACAAAATGTCCAGGTTTTGAACGTCCGTCGAAATACACACGAGGCATGATCCCGAAGAATGACGGGATTGGCCGACCTCTCACAGTTATTGAAATCGGTACACTTAAAATGGCTAAATTAACATTATTTTTTTTCTAATATTTGATTGCATCAATGTATTGAGATGACATCACTATTTGTTTGTTATTTATCATTCCGAAATACAATTCGTATGCAATTAATCATGATAGTTATTTTTTCTTATTTGTTTTCTTATAAGCCTCTACCGGTGAAACTCTACCGTTGAAACTGGGGGCCTGACTATAGAATTGATCTGTGTCGGTCTGTCCATTTATCCGTCACCCTATGTATGTATAGCGTTTAACGGCGGTTTTAACCATATTTTAGTCATATCATGACCGTGTCTATATGTAGCAGTGATGTTTATGCTCAACTTTATAGTGCTGCCACACTGGATTACCACGACATAGACACATGATACACTACCCAGTCACAATATACCCACACCGGACCGACCCGTCCCACATCGGACCGACCAGTCCTAGCAGCTTGATGATCGTCAAGCAATGGGGCAGCTAGTACCGTTTTTATGAAGTATTTGGTATGACCTGGCGGAGATCACACTGTCTCTATATATTGCAGAGGTAGTCAAGGTTATCATACTAGACATGTTGAACACAACGTAGATTAAAGTTTAATTCCCACCCGTTCATACCATTCAAGACTTTAATACATCATATATTTAGGACAACATTCCCAATTCCAAACGAAAAGTAAAAGGTAAATTTTAAGCAATTACTCCACATTGATTTGGGGATTAAATGGGATTATTATTTAGGTGCACACGTCAATCATTTGGTTAGACATCAAACATTTCAACGCCAATTAGAGGTTAAATAATATAACCAAAAAGTATTATAAAAACGTTAAACTTGTTGGCATGTTTTTGGCATGAGATCAGAATCAAGAACAAAAAAAAGTCACGAGATAGGCATACTGTAGCAAGGTTTCGTGGCCATATCTCAGATAGTTTACAATTGATGTTTCAAGTTATGTTTTATGGAGATGAGGCACACCTCTGTACAATTTGGGGGAAAATGGAGTTACTAGTATAGAACCCATGTGACTTCTGATGAACAACTGTACAAAGCTTCATGACTTTAGGTCAAATACTTTGCAATACTTGGCGCAGGTTTGAGGCTTTGAGAAAGGTTTATAACTCCGTAAAACTTTAAAAACAGGGTTACAGAACCCAAGCGACTGGATTGTATATCATGACCATAGGTCAAATACTTAGTGAAAGGTTAGGTTATTGTTAAAGAGTGACCCCAGACGAAAACGACGACGCCGCCGGACAAAGTATGTCACACAAAACTATGATGGTTAAATCATTGCTTCGCAGAACAAACGGTAAATTCCCATTGCAGACAGTTTATACTGAGATTATTTAAATGACAATGACTTCTGGCCGCATCTAGACCGCAAAATAATGAAAATATAACGTTTTCTTATTCCAAATTTAGAAGTATGCATACAAGTTGAACAGAAAAACTAGTATTTACAGAATACAGTCAATCAAATACAGGCACACAAAAATACGAGGAAAACTAGAAGCAAAGTAAGCGACAGTGTCACATTACGTGTTCCCGCCTTAATTCCATTAAGCGATGGGAAAGCTTATATTAACAGGATTTTATAACGGATATTTCACGTTTAACATGATTAAACATATTTTTTACTGAAAATAATGCGAAAACCTGTTTAACATTAACTTATTAAATGTTTTAATTTTACAATATGCTAACCTTTTAAGCGGAAATTAAGGTTTTATTTCACACTCCAGCCAACCTCGTTTCCGCTTCTTGGAGAAGGTGTTGGATGTGGTATGAAAGCTAATACTCGCACCACGTAATGATCACGATAAAACGGGCAGTGTAAATGTAGAAATTTCGATAGGGCACAATCCTCTAACAAATTAGGTAGCATTTAATAGGGAATTTAAACATGTTTTATCAAACATGTTCCCTCTGCAACGAGCTGCCATAATCGACAGACAGAATAATTCTAAAATTGTATTCTTTTTAAGGTTGTTATTTACTTATGGATTATGTTGTCTAAATGGACTGGTCCGTCGACACATGTCGTCGTGTATGGATCAAACCAGTATCTTTTGTTATTAGAATAAGGCCTAATGTACATTCTGCCGTTCATGTCACACTGAAGGAAGGAGTGCGGATCTCCAAACATTTTGAAATGGAGCCATCCTCGGGCAAGATGGTTAGCCGTACAAGGCTCGGTGTACGGGACAGAGGAGAAGGCGTATGCCTTGAGCTGAGCTGGATCGAGAACCGTTATCTACGAGCCGACTAGCCGCCCACCTACTGCATTGCCCATACTTATTAAATTGTTAGTGCTGACGCCGCCTCCAGTGCCCCCAACTCCAACGACGCTTCCTTGGACTCTTTCTGTTGCGGAGACAGTATCTCTCCACTGTGAAAGCAGTATATCGAATGCTGATATATTTGCTGTCGCCTCCAATCGTTCCTTGCGTTGCCACCATAGTTGATGTCGCAGCTCCGGCAGCCGTTCGTTGCCTTCCCGCCACATTTCCTGTTTCTACGAATGTTACACCACCAGAGCCACTGATGCTGTCCCATGAGCTGCTGATTGAAGATACAAACCCAAACTGATAAGCACCACAGGTGTTCTCTAGAACACCACCGGTGGAAGAAGCGACTGCCTCACATCATTGGTTGGCTTCGTTGAAAGCGAGTCCATTCGCGCATACCACCTCAATTGCTCTTCCCAACGCGTCACACCTAAGGTATCTGCGTGGGTCGCAAGGGTGTCTGTACAAAAATGCATAGTCAGTGGTGGAGCGAGCGCAAGGATTAAGGCGGTCGGGTTTAACACAAGACACGTCCAATTGACTCCATACACCTCCGACGGTGCATATTCGCTGCCGGGCCTTGCTCCATATATCGCAGTGTATGAACTTATTAAGGTTACCAGGAAATGGGAAAACAGTTTGTCTGAAAATAAACAATCATTAAAGAGGAAGCTCATTCACGGATTTCGGGAAATGACGAAGGGAATCGTAAATAAAAATGTTTAAAAACAAAAATAAATCATCGATTTAAGCTACTTTTGTCATTGTCCACATCTGTCTGTACCGTAAAAGTAAAACATTTAGACGTTCGAATGTTCAACCACCTTTGAAAATAAAAGGTAATGAACACCTTAAGCATTGCATAACTCAGATTTACACAAACAGTATACAAAATGAAACAATTAAATACGGCGTTACTGCCTTTAAATGTGCATAAGCAATAGGTTTTAAAAATATTTATAATTTTCAACTAACTTAGAAAAAACAGAAACATTGGCATTTTAAAAGCAACTGGATATTTTTGATTGTTTTGCCGTTTGAATGCAAATGTGTTACATTGATACTCAGTTGATAACATTTCTTGGGGATATCTTGTTCGACATGACTCTTAAGTTATTATTGAAAAGTAGAGATTGTCTATGACCTCCTATCTGCACCTGGTATACGACTAATGTTATTATTATCCACAATGGAAAGACTCGTGAGTCTGCTGTTTTACTTATTTTACTGGGCTCAACAATTACGAAGAACGTTATTTCGGGGGTTAAATGCAAAACAATTGTAGCTAAACCGGTTGAGTACCAGATAACGCCATTTACCAGATCTCGCCATGATCAATAAAATGTTTGATGTTTTCAACCATACTTTATAAATCACTGTCATCAGACGATTTGAGAGGAAACATATGAGATGACTATATATTAAAGAACCTTCATATATGTAACGATATCAGGTACACAGACAGTATATAAATAAACAATAACCACAAAACAACAACAACATCAACAACAACATCAACAGCAGCGACAGCAACAACAACAGCAGCAGCAGCAACAAAAACAAAAACAACAGCAGCAACAGCAACAACAACAACATCAGCAACAACAACAAAAACAACAGCAGCAGCAGCAACAATAGCAGCAGCAGCAGCAGCAACAACAACAACAACAACAAAAACAACAATAATAATAATAATAATGATAATATTAATAATATCTTTATTTCAAGAGGATAACAAATTTGGCTACAAGCCAGTCTAACATAATTTATGGTCTTCAGACAAAATAGAATATATGTACAGTTTATATAAAGATAATTATAGCAATGGTACAAAAAGAATAAAATGAATATGAATACAGTATGTCTAGAGAATTTCATGATTTTTCTAAAAAGATAAACAAGATACAAAAGTGTGGTGTTGGACCCTCGAGACCCTCGATTTGTAAAACCTAAGTACATACGTATTCTCTCTTATAGTCTTCCTCGTGCACGGGTTATTTACGAGTGGCGTCTCAACGAGGGGGACCTCACCCGAGGCAGTTAGCGCCACGGTATCACCCACGCATTGGTCACACTTCACATAATACGCATATAATGCAAACACTTCACATAATACGCCTGTAATGCTAAACTTCACATAATACGCCTGTAATGCAAACACTTCACATAATGCGCCTGTAATGCAAACTCTTCACATAATACGCCTGTAATACAAACACTTCACATAATACGCCTGTAATGCAAACACTTCACATAATACGTCTGTAATGCAAACACTTCACATAATACGCATGTAATGCAAACACGCATCTAAAATGATATTATTGTTTTCACATTTAACTATATCATACAAAAAAATAACATTGTAGATTTAGGCGTTCTCTAATCAAGAGCTGTATTAGACGTAGTGTCGATAAAAGTAAACATTGTAGACTAATGTTTACTCAGGTGTTCTCTAATAAAGTAGCATACAAAATATACCATCCAGAGATGTAAACATTGTAGCTTAAGGCGTTCTCTAATCGAGTGCTGTCTTCGTATTAAACCAAAATTAAGAGACACTGAAATCTACCTAAATGTAATTGCCAAGTACAAAGTACCACAAATTCCACCGTGGACTTTGGAAACACCAACAATTATTTTCGATCTTTGTAATAGTAACAAATCCAGTACAGACCCTACTGTCTTTCAAAGCAAATTTAATGACATTAAATCGAAATACAGTATCTTTCAACATATGTACACAGATGGTTCTAAAGATGGACATAAGGTAGCTGCAGCAGCTGTTGTTCACAAACACAGCATAAAGAGCCGCCTGCCTGACAAGGCCTCTATCTTTTCAGCTGAACTTAAGGCAATTGAACTTGCCTTAAATTATATTCAGGAATCTGATGATGACCATTTTGTAATCTTTTCTGATTCCCTTTCATCTTTTCAAGCACTGGGTATTATGAAACATGATAACCCAGTTGTGCTTCAACTTTTAGAAAAGTACAATTCTCTTATAATTGATAATGTTATTATTTTCTGCTGGCTTCCAAGCCATATAGGAATACGTGGTAATGATAGAGCTGATAGTGCTGCTAAAGCAGCATTAGGTTTACATATATCTAATACTAAATTTCCTTATACTGATTTTAAAAGTTGTATTAACACATTTATTCGTAACTCTTGGCAAGCTTCTTGGGATTTGTCAGTTAACAATAAACTCCATTCAATTAAACCGTTACTTGGAGAATAACGTTCTTCTAGTAGACCCATTCGTCGAGAAGAAGTTCTCCTAGCCCGGTGCAGGATAGGACATACACGTTATACTCATTCATATTTATTACAAGCTGAGCAATTACCAGAATGTATACGCTGCTCTGCACCGTTAACGGTCAAACACATCTTATTGGAATGCGTAGACTTTGATCCTATGCGTCAAAGGTACTACAATGTTAATACTATGAAAGAGTTATTTGATACTATAGATTTTAGTCTTGTTTTAGATTTCCTAAAAGATATCAGACTATATAAATCAATATCATGTGTTCTTATATATATTTACTTGTTTATATACCTGTTGACGGCCATTTGTTGATTTACATACATAGTTTATATTACACCTTATCATCCCTTATTTTTTAATAGTTTTATCTTTATAATTTACAATGATTTTTAATTAATACTTCATTTCTTCATTTTTCATCAATTTTTGCGCACAATATGACATATTTATGCGCCGACGTGCCGTAAAACACCATTCATTCATTCATTCATTCATAAGGAATACATAATTAAACTGAATAAAACTTAAGTAGAATATCGCTTAAGCAAGTGCTATGAGGCGTGAGGTGTTGCACTTACATTACGTCTCATGAACAGACTCAATAAAACCGCGTCTGCTACTTTTATCTCTTGTTTGTGTCTGTTCCTTCCAAGGGATCCCATTTTCAGTATTTATTGAATTATTCGGCGTTGTTTGCTGCACACGATTTCACGTTGGGTGTTTACTAGAGATGTTAGGTATATAGGTGAAACATTTAAGTATGAATGCGCTGAGCGTTTATGAATGCCACAGCTTTCTATAGATGTGCCTTCTGGCCTTTATTGCTACCCTGACTTTCTCATATTTCGTATACATGTATGACACCAGAAAGATGTTGCTCAAAAGTGCAATATAAGGTCTATCGGTGATAATCGCATCTCTTATAGTTTGGTGGTTTGTTGGTTAAATATCGTTTCAAGTCATTTTTTGGCGGAGGCAGACCACCCACTTATTCCTGGGTAGAACCAGTACTGTATACATCCCGCCATTCTTAAGAATCGACACTTTCTCCCTTGTGGGATTTCAACCCGCAGAGCTGAAAGCCGAGAAGGTTTCAAACGCAGCGTTTTTACCATCCCGGCCACGGAGACACTCCTCTTATGGTTTGATATTCTGTACCTAACATAGAACTACGAGTTGCCACCTTTACAAAGAAGGTAAAGTATGTGCAACGAATCCAAATCGATATTACATCGAGGTGTTTGAAGACAAATATCAATGGCTGTCTAAACAACCGCAATATTTCAGTTAAAATAAACACATCATACCAGAAAAATATATCACGCCGATCTATTCGCTTCTGTAACACCTATCTTTTTTCGTCATTGTTTTAAACCCATTGTTTCCATCTCAAAATATCTCGACCTATGAAAACTCTATGCCTTGTGATGTCAGTGTAGAGAGTTTTCATATTATTCCCTATATCAAAACAGATACAAACGCCGAACAGGAAATATAATTTTCACAGAACATAGACTTCACAAACACACATTCAAGACAAACAGCAATTGCATGAACACATAGAAACCACGAGCACAAAAAGGATGACGACAGGAATACCACATTGGAACGGTCAGTGGCATCCCAAATAAACGGGGAAATGTAAATAAGGAAATTTCCGCCAGTGTATATCTTTAAACGAACTAGTAGGTAATATAACAATGATACATAAAGTCCTATAGAAATCACAGCAACCAAACGCAATGACACCGTAGATCCGCACTGTACCACAAACAAAGCTAATTAACTATACAATGAAAAAGACAATACACAAAAGAAACGAGTGGTGAAGACCGGGTTACCGACTTGAAACGGTCCGTGGGCAATATGGCCCGCCGGTTAGCTTAAATCAATTTTAAGTGTAAGTTAAGATTATCAGCTAAGTTTGAATACATTTTAAAAAGCCTAGAAACGGCAAAAAGTACTCAATGACTTGGCAGAAGCCAGAGAAACATGAGACTAAATTGTTAAAGGCATAGCAAGACAAGAATTTTAGACACATATTAAACGTTAAAATTCCATTCAGGGTTTAAGTTGACGTCATCATAAAAGGAGGTATACTTCTATATAAAACATGTGACTCCTGGAGTGGGGCTAACTTTGATCCCAGGGTCACCAGTTGAACACATTTGGTAGAAGACAATAGGCTAATGTTACATGTAAATACACGTATTAGACCTCTAGCTCTCGTTGTCTCCGGGAATAGTTCCTTTTAAGCTGTTCCTACATAACTCAATGAAAACTGTGAACCGCGGGCCGGATACAGATTTGACCCAGGGTTTCCATTTGAACAAACTTTGTAAGCTCTATGCCTGGTTGGTTTCAGAGAAGAAGATTTTTTAAATTTTTCTATATTTGCTTATGCAAAACCGTGACCCCCAAGGTGTAGCCAGATTTAACCCCAGGGACGTCAGTGAGCAAACTTGGTAGAGGATCATATGCTTATATATGCTACATACAATATATGAGAGCGCTATGACTTGTGGTGTCAGAGAAGAAGATTTAGTTTCATGCAGTCGGACGACTGTGAAATGGCTTCCCGTCCTACAAATCAGTAGTGTTATTGTTACTTGTCCTTTGGTATCAACGGTCTCAATATAGTTGGCTTTGAAGTAGAATACCGCTTAAGCCGATGCTAGGCTCGTGAGAGGTGCAACACCTTACATTATCTGCCATGAACAGACTAAGTAAAACAGTCTGCTTCTTTATCTCTTGGTTGGATGTGTTGCTTCCAAAGCACATCCCTTATCAGTATTTTACTTAGATGTCCTAATATAAATCTATATGAAAAATGTGAAGTTGGGTCATAATTGGTAAAGCGGTTTCCGGGACTAAGTCGTAATAATCAAAAGTTAACGATTTATGACAAACGGACGACGGACGAATAGTGATCCCTATAGCTCACATTTGTGACTTCGGCTTGGGTGAGCTAAAATTTAAACTATAGTAAATGTTGTGACTAAATGCATGATTAAAAACAAGTTCGAATTTCTTGCCTGAATCTATAATCCAGGAAAATATTTAATGAAAGTATACCCATTGTTATTTCTATTATGCATATATTTTGAATGATCCCTATCACCTGCACATACTCTTCGAAAGAGGGTGATGCAGTATCCATAGATAGATAGATAGATAGATGGATGGATGGATGGATGGATGGATGCTATATATTGTTGCCGCCTATGGTTCTTCAGTGTGTTCCTTTTTTCCTTTCAACCTAAAGTTCATAGAACATTTTGTCATATATGTTGTTTATTGCGTCTTCCGTGTTCAGCCTTGCCTTAGCATACGCTTAAACAGTTATATTGGATTATATATCAGTCGCCTCCGACATAATTGTTTTTTATTTTCGCATTTGCATTACGCGTTAATACGATCTGTCTTTTTGATCTATACAATGCCCTCTGATTTAATGCATTATTTTAAATCAACTAAATCGTAGCAACATAAAATAATCGGATCGCAGTCTCTGTCCGACATTTTTTCTTTTGAAATGATATTTTTATCGAATCAGGAAATGTCAAAGCCTGTTTTATAGGCGTAGTAGCTCAAGCAAACAAGCACATATTGAACAATAGCAACAGCAATTAATCAAACACTTAGTCACATACAACAGCAGCATGCATTTTAAAGGCACACACGGCAATCTTGATATTTTAAAAACTCAAGGCGTCCCGTTAATTTTTGTCTCAACTTGTATTTGTTCAATCATCAATATTAATTGTTAGAATAGTATTTAATAGCAGACGGCATATCCGAATGGTGATTAAATAATACCCAGCGTATTTAAAGGCTGGACCACCTATTAGAAATTAAGAAAAGAAAGTCTTCGATAATGAACCACCGATATCTGTACGTAACTATCGGGCTCAGCGATCTCCAATGATCGGAATGAATAACAGTTCGGATTGCAAGTGATATATAAATAAGTATCAAAGGATAAAATCGGACTAATGTAACCTTGATAGATAAGCTGTGTGGGTATAATACTGTTTCGAATGTTGACGTCCTCGTCTCGACTGCAGGTTCTAAATCAAAGGACTGAAGGTCCAAATGTGTATACTCATTAACCTCTGAGATAGGTTTCTTTAATAAATATGCGTTAAACGTAACTTAGATGAACCAATTGGTTCATTCATTCATGTTTTATTTCATCCATTCAAGTATTCATAAATAAACAAGGTTTCATTCATTTATGCATAAAGTAAGTTTATTTTCTTCACTTGACTCAAACTATCTCAGTCTGATATTGCTGTCCCACTATGATTGTGACAGTGTGGTTAATGTTAATATGAAGAAAAACTAGAGGAGGGTTCATGTATGTATATTCCTACGCTAGCATTCTCTTCATACAGTGTATGTATTAGAACTATTTTCAGTAGTGGATAATCAAGCGTTGACCGGTTAACTAAACGGTGGAATGCCCTTCGAATATTCACCAAAAATTAAATACGTTATGAAACATTAACGCAATAAGAAGTTACATCGGGGACATCCCTGTCCAAGTGGGATAATTAACAATGTCAAGATTGAGATCTGTCTTATGAAGTTTTCTAATTATTTCTCAATTTTCAATCGAAAGATGCAGAAAGAGACAGTATCTGAAATATTATCTGTGTTGCACTTATTAGGAATACTTATTATTAACCACAGTAATACAGAAAGGAAAATAGTTTATTGCTAGGTAATAATTTAAACTATTGACAACCAGGTTTACATGTAGTAGTGGTCTAGCATTATGTTTATTGCGTCTTCTCTGTTAAAGGCGAGCTGGAGAACTTTAGATGTCTCAATATAATAACCATCATGCTCTTATTTTTATTTGATTAAATATACCTCCGACAGAAAAAAAATATAATACTAAAATTCAATCTAAAGTTATGTTTTTATTCTTTTAAATACTACATTAATTAAGGCGAATAATTCCTTAAAGTATAGTTTATGATAAAATACTCAACCAAGCAGTAAAGTGTGAGCATTGCTGGTCTTCCTAAAGCATTTTAAAACTGCAATTTGTAACTCAACATATACGACTTGGTATTAAAATGTCAGGTCGATCACCTCAAATCCCTTTAAAGTTATGCATTAATATTCTCTGTCCATTTTCACTGAGATTAAACTGCATTAATAGCCCCAGATTTATATGCTTTTGATTGCCGTCTTGCATTACAACGTCATTACATCTATTTGATTTATATAATGCCCCTGATAAGAGTCAATGCACACTAACTTGATAAACCTAATGAACAAATACTTCGACTCGCAATTTGTAGTGCGACATCGTTTCTTTAGACTTCAAAGTAATCCCGTTTACACCACCTTCAATCACATTCATAAATCAGATTCTCGATCTTAAACCACCAACCACCACTACCCATCCCCCTTCCTTTACAAACAACAACCCCCTCATCCTCACACCCCAACCTCCATACCTACCCCAACACATTCTCCTAATCCCCACAAAACCCCAACACTAAATTTTCCAAAACAAAATCCCCCCATAATCATATACCCCAATCATTCTTACCCTACTCCAAACATTAACTCCCCATAACCTCAAACCCCCCCTAAACAAAATACCCCTAAACTCACCCACAAAAAACCACCCCACAATCCCCACCCCCTTCAAAAACAAAACCTAAAAACCCCTCACACCCCTCCTCCATAATCCACCCCACAATCCCATATCCCATCACCCCACAACCCTCCCACACCACCACAAATAACCCATCCCAACCCCCCACCCCCCACCCCCCCCCCATAAAACCTCACCCTCCTAACCAATCTCCCAACCTTAAAACAATCCCCTATCCCAAAACCCAACTTAAACCATCCCTATTCAAAAAAACCCTTAACTACCAATCCCCATCAACAACCCCTATAAACCCCCTCAACCCCCTCACAAAATAAAACCCCCATTCCACCCCCACACCCCAACCACTCCACTTTCCCCACAACCTCACTAACCAACCTAACCACCTATCATACCCAATCCCCCCACACCTACCACACAATCCACTACACACAAAATAACTCCATCCCCCAACATCCCAACAACACACACTATCCACAAAACCCCCCCCACCCAAATACCCTCACAAAACTACCCCCATAATATACACACCCTCCCACATACAACCCCATATAAACACATACCCACCCCCCTAACATATTACAACCCCCCATCAAACTCTTACACTCAACACCACCACCTCT